>CAWUFW010031628.1:0-15207 GCA_963921515.1 Calotriton arnoldi | reverse complement strand
GGGAGGGCGGTGGTGGTGCTGGTGGTGGCGGGGACAGCAACACTAGCTGGGGTGTGGTGGCTGCTGACACCCGCCTCCACAAGGGAGTCATCCTCCGAGTTGCTCTGGTCCTCAGCTGAGGTGGATGCTGCTGAGGACTCCTCGGTGTGGCTCCCCTCGCCCTCCGTGCCACTGGGTCCCTCCGACCACTCCTCGGCTGCTGACCCAGTCTGGCTCTCCGGCTCCTCCTGGTCCGTGGAGCTGTCCCCTTCCGTGGCCGTGGATGTATCTGCAAACAATGGGGAAACAGACAGACATCAGTCACCTGCACATAACGCACACACCACTGTGAGCACAGCACATCACAGAGCAAGCCCTGGCATCATTAGTTGTACATTGCTAAAAGTGCACTAATTGAACAGGAGAAGTCAATTGTCAGTCTGATGCCAAGCATGGCACTCACATCCCACATGGCCTTGCACCCATCTGTCTGGTGTCTGTTGGATTGCAACACCCCAGTGTTGACACATGCACCAAGTACACAGTAGTTGGACAGTGCAGAGGACACGGTGTGGACACATCACAGCTCTTGCCACTGAGTCAGTACAGGTTTACGGATGTAAGGGATGCCCAGAGTCAAATAGGAAATGCATGTGATGCATACCAGCGACAGACACCATGATGCACCCATGTCCTGATAGCCAGCGCCACTATGGTGTGCATGTAGCACATGTCACTCCCCTGCAGGATCACCAATCAGTAGACACATGCCATGGCGGAGGCATGACTGCAAAGTCATACATCACTGTCTCAGTGATGTATGACTTTGCAGCCAGACAACAACACTCTGCACTGTGTCACAATAGTAGGTCATGGGGAATGCAAGTCCTGGAGCTGCACAAGTGCACATGTACATCCCCCACAACACATCCTCTTAACCCTCATCTGTCCAGGTCATACCTATTGGACATATGGGAGACCTGTGACACTACCCTACATGTCAGAATACAGGCATTGTGTAAGCAATGGACCCACCCATGATGCCCACCACAGAGTCAGGGAAACAGATGCTGTCTCCCACCTTGAGTCAAGCAAACTGCAAGGACACAGTCCTAAGTGACAGAATTCCCTGCATGTAAGGGCCACACCTGGGTATCAGATGAGGAGTGGGCAGTGCACAATAGAGGGACATGGCTCCTGGACAACATGACTGCTGTACTGTGGCAGTTCAACCTGGCCCGAGGAGGGCACATAACATGTTAGACAGAGTACACAGTGCAGTCTTTGACTCACCCCCTCCTTGCTGCTCTCTGGCCTTCAGCTGCCCATCCAGGTCTGGAAAGACCACCGCCAGGATCCTGAGCATGTGGGGGTCAGGGTCCGTGTTCCGCCCCTCCTGCGAGGAGGCGACAGCTTCAGCTGGACCCGTGCAATCCTCCGGGTCCAGCCCCGAAGGTCCTGCCACCTCTTTTGGCAGTTGCGGATCCGGCGCTTGTAGACCCCCACGGACCGGACAGCCCGGACGATGTCCTTCCAGATCTCATGCTTCCGATGGGCAGAAGCCTGTCAGGATGACAAAGTGATAAGGACATTACTACACATGCAACATATCCGTGCATGACACAGTTGCATATACATGTCGCAATCACAGGGGCACATGGTGTACCCAGGCAGTGCACGGCTGCCCATGGACAGTTTTCCAGAAGTCACTACATGGTATCATAGCATGGGGAGTAAAACCCTGTTCAGAAGCACTGTCACTGCACCATACCTGTCCAGTGCAAGTCACTACACACTATGGGGGGTGACAACTACTCAGTGAGCCTGCTAGCCAGTGGTGTGCTGACTCTCAGCCTTGCTAGTCAGACAAAATGCACATTCAGAAAGGCAGTGCACAGAACACTCACCTGCTCCCCTGGTGTCCCATACAGCTTGCTGTACTGTGGAAGTAGGCTGTCCAGCAGGGCCTGGTTCTCTTCAAGGCTGAAGGCTGGGGCTCTCTCCACAGTACGTGCCATTGCAGGGTCCAGAGGGGCAGAGACAGCAGCAGTGCAGTGGCAGATGTCGTCCTGGAGCATGTAGTGCAGGCAAGTGGGCTCTCAGGGGAACATGCAGCAATATATATGTGCTGGAGAGGCAGATACTGTCCCTTGTGTCCAAAGTGATAGGTCCAAGTCGTTTGCATCTTCTGAATCTGGCCAATCCATGGAATAGCAGCACCAAAACACGCCCACAGCATCCTTCAAATCTTCAACTTCATGACATACATTATTTTGCAACATTGTTGTGGGTGACCAACTGATTTTCCAGCAACCGACTCGCTCGAATATTCAAAAACGCGTCCGTTGCCAGGCAAGCCCATTGTCAATGGGTGCGCACCGATCGGTCCATTGCTGTTCAACGCGCACAGGGGTACAACGCGTACCCGCACACATTGAAAGCAATGGGCCGGCCGGAGGCACCGATCGGTCCATTGCTGTTCAACGCGCACAGGGGTACAACGCGTACTCGCGCACATTGAATGCAATGGGCCGGCCGGAGGCACCGATCGGTCCATTGCAGTACAACGCGCACAGGGGTACAACGCGTACCCGCACACATTGAATGCAATGGGCCGGCCGGAGGCACCGATCGGTCCATTGCTGTTCAACGCGCACAGGGGTACAACGCGTACCCGCACACATTGAAAGCAATGGGCCGGCCGGAGGCACCGATCGGTCCATTGCTGTTCAACGCGCACAGGGGTACAACGCGTACCGCACACATTGAAAGCAATGGGCCGGCCGGAGGCACCGATCGGTCCATTGCTGTTCAACGCGC
This sequence comes from Calotriton arnoldi, assembly GCA_963921515.1. Classification (NCBI taxonomy): domain Eukaryota; kingdom Metazoa; phylum Chordata; class Amphibia; order Caudata; family Salamandridae; genus Calotriton; species Calotriton arnoldi. Next base: position 12,408 of record CAWUFW010031628.1, on the reverse strand, counting down.
ACAGGGGTACAACGCGTACTCGCACACATTGAATGCAATGGGCCGGCCGGAGGCACCGATCGGTCCATTGCAGTACAACGCGCACAGGGGTACAACGCGTACCCGCACATACTGAATGCAATGGGCCGGCCGGAGGCACCGATCGGTCCATTGCAGTACAACGCCGCACAGGGGTACAACGCGTACCCGCACACATTGAATGCAATGGGCCGGCCGGAGGCACCGATCGGTCCATTGCTGTTCAACGCGCACAGGGGTACAACGCGTACCCGCACACATTGAATGCAATGGGCCGGCCGGAGGCACCGATCGGTCCATTGCAGTACAACGCCACAGGGGTACAACGCGTGCACCGCACACATTGAATGCAATGGGCCGGCCGGAGGCACCGATCGGTCCATTGCTGTTCAACGCGCACAGGGGTACAACGCGTACCCGCACACATTGAATGCAATGGGCCGGCCGGAGGCACCGATCGGTCCATTGCAGTACAACGCGCACAGGGGTACAACGCGTACCCGCACACATTGAATGCAATGGGCCGGCCGGAGGCACCGATCGGTCCATTGCTGTTCAACGCGCACAGGGGTACAACGCGTACCCGCACACATTGAATGCAATGGGCCGGCCGGAGGCACCGATCGGTCCATTGCAGTACAACGCATCACTGTACATGTGACTGGCATATGTCAGCATGCCTGTCTCAGATGGACATATGCCAGCCACAGATAGCTCCCAGGGAGTGAGGGGCACACCTACATCACGACAGCCTGTCCAAACCTTATCATAAGGCATGTAAGGCTGCATTTCCTATTGTGTGTATGTTGGTGTACATGTTGTCCTGTGGGTGTCACCTGTGGGCAGCCACCCCCAGGCTGTGCACGTGTTCATGGGGACAGGATCATGGGTGTTACGTGTACGTGACCACTGTGATGTGCAACTGTTCATATCTGTGCATGTGCCATGGTCACATTTCACAGTGGTGTTTGTGTATGTCATGTCACATACCCCGTGAGTCCCATGTGGGACGGTATGTTTGAGCCAGGGTGTCCCAGTGGCACAATAGTGATGGCCCTCCACAGTCTTTGTGCATGTAGTGTTTACAATGTCTCTGATTTCATGTGCACAATGGGAGACAGTCTCCACATCCACGTTGTGTGTGCATGGACTCTGATGTTGTGCGTGTGTGTCACAGACGTCCATGGCTCTCCTGCCATGGCAAGTGTGGCCACTACCTGTGGGGGTCATGTTTGTTTTGTTGTGGTGTACACATGATACTCCAGGTGATGCCAGTGTCCATGTGGCATTACAGGGTCCCTGGGAATGTGCCTGTCGTTGAGCTGTGGTGCCTGGGGCACATCTGTCCTCACATGTCACTGGGGGTGACTGTGACACAGCATCATGATATCCAATGGGCCAACCTGGGACAAATTGATGCCACCTGTAGGACCGTGTTGACAGATGTTGGCCATGTATGTACCATAAATGTCGTTCCGGTACTGCACACTTCATGTAGTTGTGCCTCATGATGATGTATGTTGGGATCTTGAGTGTGTTCAATGCCGCATATGTGGGGTGACTGACGATCTTGCTTACTTCTCCTCTGCACTGCAGGGCTCCTGCTGTCCATCGGCCATTCCCAGACCTGGCAACGATGGTGGAACGGGACAGCATCCGACGGTACCGCTTCACCAGGCAGCTGATTGAGGATTTGGCAGTGCAGTTGTCCCCACATTTGCAGCCTGGCCGGCCGTATCCTACAGCGCTGACCCCCAAGGTGAAGGTGATGGCAGCCCTACACTTCTTTGCCACCGGTACCTTCCAACATACTGTGGCGTCTGCTGGTGGGATGTCACAGACCATGTTCAGCCGTGTGCTCCGCGATGTTTTGGCGGCAATGTTGCTCTTCCTGAACCGGTACATCTATTTCCCTAGACTGCGACGACTCACTGACGTGAAGAGTGACTTTTATGCCCTGGGGAGGATGCCGCATGTCATTGGCTCCATTGATGGGACACATGTGGCTTTGGTACCACCACAGGCCCAGGAGCAGGCCTACAGGAACCGCAAGCACTACCACTCGGTCAATGCACTGGTGGTGTGTCTTGCAGACATGACCATCACACACGTGTGTGCCCGTTTCCCTGGTTCAGCACACGATGCCTTTGTGATGAGGAGTAGTCGCATCCCCAGGTTGATGGCACAGATGCAGAACCAGCGTGCCTGGCTTGTCGGTGTGTACTGACTTTGTGCCATTGTGTGTGATCTGATCTGTAGTATTCCGCCCACTTTTCCAAGTCAGCTGATGTGCACTTGTCTGTCCGTAGGTGACTCGGGATACCCCAACATGCCGTGGTTGCTGACACCCCTCAGGAACCCTGTGACACCTGCCCAGATGCGCTACAATGAGGCACATGGTCGGACCAGGAGAGTGATTGAGCGGACCTTTGGTCTCCTGAAGAGCCGCTTCCGCTGCCTGGACAAGACCGGAGGGTCCCTCCCATATGCCCCTGCGAAAGTGTGCAAGATTATCATCGTCTGCTGCATGCTCCACAACCTGGCAGTGCGGAAGGAGTTGCCTCTCATCCAGGATGACGATGACCAACATCCGCCACCTGTGGAGGATCCTGGCCTGGACCACGATGCCAGTGACGATGATGATGATGATGGTGATGGTGATGTCCGCACACAGCTCATCACCAACTTCTTTAGCTGAATGTGAGTATCCTGAGGTGTCATGTGAATGATGTGAGTTGGCATGATGTGTGGGTGGTGCTCTGGTGCTGTTGGAGTGTGTCCATGGGCTACTTGACAGGATGTGTGTTGCGATGTGTGGTGACAGGTGGGCTGTACTCCCCAACAGTGTTGACATGCTAACTTGGTTCTGGGTGGGTATCTTGTAACATGTATTGTGCATGAGTTTTGCTGTTCTGTCCTGTACTGCATTGCTTTTGACTGTGTGTCATTTCTGTCCTTCACAGGGTACTTTCAGATTCGTTTGGTGAACTGTGTCCACCGACGACGTGATTGCACATCCAGGCTGGTAGCTGTTGTGTCCCTACAGGTGATGTGCGCCACACCCATGGACTTCCTTCAGTCTACAGTTGTTGACTGTGTGCCCGCTGCCAGGTGGGATTACCTTGCATCTGTAGTGGTTACAGCATGTTGCAACTGTGTAATAAACCTGTGCTTCACTTTGTGATGTGCGTTGTCTGTGGTCACACATTTGACTGCCATTTGCTTACTGCACCTGTGGGCTACTTGACTACAACTGGGAATGGGTGTGGTGTCTGTGCATTGCACCGTCTTCCCTGGCAACATCAGTGTAGGCAATGAGTCAGATGGCCTAGGTGTGTATGTGTTGTGTAGCCCTGGTGGTGTGTCTCCCTCATATGTGTCACGTTGCCTGTACTCACATGCCTGTGTTGTCCTTGCTGTTGCAGTTCGCATACACTGTGTAATTTTGCAGTTCATCATCCCCATAACAGCACCCACGTTGGAATCACGACAGAGGCAAGTATGGTGTATTAGTGTGTTTATTGTGATAATAGTGCATAGGATGGATTGTGCTGTACATGAATCTTGCAATCCCAAGTTCCTAGATGAATAGAAAGTCCAGGTAGACAGGATCCCCAGTATCGGGGCCACTGTTGTCTGACACATTGTTCCAACTTATACTCCCCATGCAATGTGTGGGAGTAGTGTTGCCATCAACAGGGTGAACAGTCTGTGCACAAAGGCGAAAATCCAGAACAGGTTCAGGCTTCCTGGGAGTTGCGCTTGGCCATCAGCCTCTCACTTTCCCCTCCTCGGACGACCCCTCTTCTTGGGGGGGCCCTCAAGTGCAGGCTGCTGCGGTGCAGGGGACTCTCCGCCAGAGTCCTCCTCCCTCCCTGTGGCAGTTGCAGTTTGTTCGGTACCAGATGTTGTTGGCACACAGGGAGGTGTGGACTGGTTGCTGTTCATCTGGCGGAGGCATTGTAAAATGTCCCTGTGCACCGCCGTCATCTCATGTAGTACATCCCACTTGGACTCCACGCGGGTCATGTGGGAGTCCACACGTGACATGTGGGAGTCCACACGTGACATGTGTGACTCCACTTGGGACATGTGGGAGTCCAAGCGGGCATGATGGGCAGCCTGCTGCTGTTTGATGTCTCTGAGGAGCCCCACTACCTGGCTGAGCTCTCCGGTGCTGGACTGGTACGCATCAGCTATGCGTACCAGTTGTGGGTCTTCATGCACACCAGCAACGTCTGCAAGCAGCGACCTCTGTCTCCCACTCCCTCCCACCACCCCTGCTGACATGTGCAGTGTGTGCAGTTGCACGCACAGATAACCCTGGTCCACCTTGGGGGTTGGTGGTGGTGGTGGTGTCCATGGCCCCAGGTTGGTCCAGGGTCACTGCGCTGGTGTTGTTCCTTATTCTGTCCATGTCGGCAGGGATGGTATTCGTGGTGACAGTCGTTGGAGGGGTGGGTGCAGGGGGTGCAGCTGGTGGACCTGCTGGTGCTGCAGCTGGTGGTCCTGCTGGTGCAGCATGTTGACTTGCACCGGATGTGCCAGGTTGTTCTTCATCGTCCGAGGAGGACAGAGGCTGTACGACGCCAGTGAGCTCGGCATCCTCTTGAGCCTGGGACTGGGACTCCTCAGCGTCTGCTGCTGTGTCCCTATCATCACCTGTTTTTGGGAGACACAAACAATGTATGTCATGTTTCTGCAGGCATCAGTGGTTGACACACCTGACAGTTGTGACTGTGCCTCGGGGTGCGGGCCTGTACATTGTATTGTCCTAAGTCGTCACAGTCAGGGGTTGATATTGGTGTGGCACATTGTCCTGCATTATTTGGGCATTTCTATGTATTCTCTGGGGTGTGAACATGGTCTGCATTGATTGTGTTTGGTTGACAGCCAGACCTCCTTCCCACCCACCCACCCACCCAGTCAGTTATCCCACCATGGAACGTGCTTGCATTGCAGGGAGTGTAAGTTGTCTCTCAGGATGTCAGTCAGTGGTGTCCTGCTGTTTGTTGGTGCACAGTTGGCAGCAGGGCCTTGTGCTCCCCACAGCAGTAGCCAGTGTCAGCCATCTTGTGAGTCCTTCTCCACTCCCTGTGATGTGAGCATGGTTCAGGGTGGTGTTGATGGGACAGTTGTGGGGGTGAGCTATGTCTGTGACTACGTCTCCCATCATGCTATTGCCTCCACCCCCTTCCCAGCATGCCCATGCTTCCTTCCTTTTGACTCTGCTTCCCTGTGGGGTGGGCTGGCTGTGCTGACAGGATGGCTGGGAGTGTTGTCCTGGCAGTTGTTTGGCTAAGAGTCCCAAGAGTGTCCCTGTGCTTCACACAACATAACCCAGGGTGGTGGTGCTTTGTGGGATCTTGTGTTAGGATGGAGGGCATTGCATTCTACCAGGTGGGTACTGTGGAGTTTGTGTTGGGGGTGTGAGGGGAGGTGCTGGTGACTATAGTCAGTGCTGCAAGTCCCCCTTCCCACCCAGCCAGCCAGATAGCCCACCATGGAACGTGCTTGCATTGCAGGGAGTGGAAGTTGTCTCTCAGGATGTCAGTCAGTGGTGTCCTGCTGTTTGTTGGTGCACAGTTGGCAGCAGGGCCTTGTGCTCCCCACAGCAGTAGCCAGTGTCAGCCATCTTGTGAGTCCTTCTCCACTCCCTGTGATGTGAGCATGGTTCAGGGTGGTGTTGATGGGACAGTTGTGGGGGTGAGCTATGTCTGTGACTACGACTCCCATCATGCTATTGCCTCCACCCCCTTCCCAGCATGCCCATGCTTCCTTCCTTTTGACTCTGCTTCCCTGTGGGGTGGGCTGGCTGTGCTGACAGGATGGCTGGGAGTGTTGTCCTGGCAGTTGTTTGGCTAAGAGTCCCAAGAGTGTCCCTGTGCTTCACACAACATAACCCAGGGTGGTGGTGCTTTGTGGGATCTTGTGTTAGGATGGAGGGCATTGCATTCTACCAGGTGGGTACTGTGGAGTTTGTGTTGGGGGGGTGTGAGGGGAGGTGCTGGTGACTATAGTCAGTGCTGCAAGTCCCCCTTCCCACCCAGCCAGCCAGATAGCCCACCATGGAACGTGCTTGCATTGCAGGGAGTGTAAGTTGTCTCTCAGGATGTCAGTCAGTGGTGTCCTGCTGTTTGTTGGTGCACAGTTGGCAGCAGGGCCTTGTGCTCCCCACAGCAGTAGCCAGTGTCAGCCATCTTGTGAGTCCTTCTCCACTCCCTGTGATGTGAGCATGGTTCAGGGTGGTGTTGATGGGACAGTTGTGGGGGTGAGCTATGTCTGTGACTACGACTCCCATCATGCTATTGCCTCCACCCCCTTCCCAGCATGCCCATGCTTCCTTCCTTTTGACTCTGCTTCCTGTGGGGTGGGCTGGCTGTGCTGACAGGATGGCTGGGAGTGTTGTCCTGGCAGTTGTTTGGCTAAGAGTCCCAAGAGTGTCCCTGTGCTTCACACAACATAACCCAGGGTGGTGGTGCTTTGTGGGATCTTGTGTTAGGATGGAGGGCATTGCATTCTACCAGGTGGGTACTGTGGAGTTTGTGTTGGGGGGGTGTGAGGGGAGGTGCTGGTGACTATAGTCAGTGCTGCAAGTCCCCCTTCCCACCCAGCCAGCCAGATAGCCCAACATGGAACGTGCTTGCATTGCAGGGAGTGTAAGTTGTCTCTCAGGATGTCAGTCAGTGGTGTCCTGCTGTTTGTTGGTGCACAGTTGGCAGCAGGGCCTTGTGCTCCCCACAGCAGTAGCCAGTGTCAGCCATCTTGTGAGTCCTTCTCCACTCCCTGTGATGTGAGCATGGTTCAGGGTGGTGTTGATGGGACAGTTGTGGGGGTGAGCTATGTCTGTGACTACGACTCCCATCATGCTATTGCCTCCACCCCCTTCCCAGCATGCCCATGCTTCCTTCCTTTTGACTCTGCTTCCCTGTGGGGTGGGCTGGCTGTGCTGACAGGATGGCTGGGAGTGTTGTCCTGGCAGTTGTTTGGCTAAGAGTCCCAAGAGTGTCCCTGTGCTTCACACAACATAACCCAGGGTGGTGGTGCTTTGTGGGATCTTGTGTTAGGATGGAGGGCATTGCATTCTACCAGGTGGGTACTGTGGAGTTTGTGTTGGGGGGTGTGAGGGGAGGTGCTGGTGACTATAGTCAGTGCTGCAAGTCCCCCTTCCCACCCAGCCAGCCAGATAGCCCACCATGGAACGTGCTTGCATTGCAGGGAGTGGAAGTTGTCTCTCAGGATGTCAGTCAGTGGTGTCCTGCTGTTTGTTGGTGCACAGTTGGCAGCAGGGCCTTGTGCTCCCCACAGCAGTAGCCAGTGTCAGCCATCTTGTGAGTCCTTCTCCACTCCCTGTGATGTGAGCATGGTTCAGGGTGGTGTTGATGGGACAGTTGTGGGGGGGCAATATGTGTGACTGCGACTCCCATGATGCTATTGGCTACACTGACTTGGCCAGCATACACAGAATTCCTTCCTTTGAGTGGTCTTCACTGTGTGTTGGTGTTGTTGTGGTGGCTACATGTGTGGATGTGTGTGTTAGTTCTATTTGTGCCACTGCCTAGCTGTAGTTGTGGTTGTGTTTGTACATGTGTTGGCACAGTTGGATGTGACTTTTTTGATGGCATGTGTTGTGTTTCTCTGAGTGACATACACATTTTGGGATGATTCTGTTCTAGTTGCTGTGTAATTGCTATGTGTGCATGGTTTGACTCTCCCCTTGACAGTGATGTGTGTGTTTTGTGGCAGTTTATTGTGTACATTTGTTGTGTACTCACCAGGCTCTGGGATGTTCTCTAGTCCATATACGCTCACTGGCGGAAGGATGGCCCGCACCTTCTCCTCCCAGGGCCTGAGGTATATTGGCTTGGCAGGAGGGCCACTGCCGGTCTGTTGGCTGTTGCTGTAGTCTATCTTCAGCAGGTCCCGTACCCTCCTGCGCACGTCATACCACCTGTTCTGGATGTCCGTCTTTGTGCGCCGACATGATGATTGGGCGTTCACCCTGTTGATGATCCTCTCCCACATCTTGGTTTTCTGCGACATGGGGGTCTGTTGGACCAGAGTGCCAAACAGCTGTGGCTCCACCCTGAGGATCTCGTCTACCAGGACTTCCAATTCACAATCTAGGAACTTGGGATTCTTCTTGGGGGCATGGTGATGGGTGGTGATGGTGAGTGATGTGTGTGTTGGTGTGCAGGTGAGGGTGTGTGAGTGTGTGTTTTGCTGGGTGTATGTGAGGTAGGTATTTGTTGGTGTGCTGATGGTGTGTGGCTTGTGTGAGGGGTGAGCTGTGGGTGTGTGGTTGCTTTCTCTTGGGTGCTGGCAGTGAAATGGCATTTGCAAAGGCTCATGGTAGTGATTTGTGTCCTTTATATAGGTGGAGTTGTGGGTGTGTCTTTGTTCTCTGTCCCCACCCCCCAGTATTTATTGGCTTGGTAATTGCTTGTTTGGCCTTTTTTGGTTGATTTTTCCTTTGTGCTGTTTGTGTATGTTGGAAACGTTCTTGTGACCGAGTCGGACCCTGCATTGGTCTCGTACGGTGTTTTCCGTTTCGTTCACGCTGTGTTTGTGCAGTTTTGTATGCTGCGTACGCGTCGGTCGCGGTGTATTGTGTTGCTTCGGCTCGGTTTTGTATGCGTGTCGGTCGTACGGCTTGTCCTCCGTCCGACTCGGTCGTGTTTTTCGCGCCTTGCATCGTACTTTGCGGGTTGGAGTTGGCGGGTACGATTCGGTCGGATTTGTTCCGGGTGCGTGTCGGTCGGTTGGATTCGCGTGTTTTTCCGGCCGGATTGCTATTTTCCGAGCGGCTCGGTCGGTCGGCTTGGTTTCCTGACGTGTCGGTCGGATTTATCGCGGCTTGCATCGTACTTGGCGTGTCGGGCGCCACTGGTACGTGTCGGTCGGTATTTTTCCGGATCCGAGTCGGTCGGTGCTTTTTCCGGCCCGAATCGGAATCGACCCCTTAATAGCTTTGCCATTGCTTGTTCCCTTGCCTCCATTTGTTTGCTTTTGGTCCCCTTAAACAAAGAAGAAACTTTCTGTCGATCTAACTTTTCTCATGTGTCTTTTTTCTACACTTAGCCAACCCTGCCTCCAAGGCAGACGTAATAATGGGAAATCAGTTTTAACATTTCCATGAGTGCGGGCAGGAAATACATATAAATGTTGTGAAAAGAATCTGAAATTAAATAACGTCAGCGGTAATCTATTTCCAGAAAACAGCATGACGTGACATTAATGTTACATTGCAGGGCACAGATTTAAATTGACTTTGAGCACATGCCTGTCGAATGGGAGAAACAGCAGCAAATCATTAGGCTAGAAAATTAAGAAAACACTATATGCAGCCATGTCTTTGCTGTTACGCCGCTGTCGTCTGTCGGCAACTGCTGATTATAATGTCAACAAATCAAGCTATCCGTGGGTTTCACTATTAAGTTGTAATTGTAAGTAATGAATAAATCCATTAAAATGTTATTCGCCCAAATATGTCAAGACACATGAACAAATAGTGTTCAGTTAATATGAAACATTGTTATTTTGTATTGAAGGAATTAGGTAGGTATATGCATAAAAGGGAGCAATTATTCACTCAAATGATCATGGTTGCATTTGCCTGCCTCACAGGAGGGCCATTACCTATTGCCGCCAATTACCAAGTTATGCAATTTGCACACAGTGACGCTAGTGTCATAGAGGCACCATTAAAACTGAACAGATGTTAAAATGATATAGTCACGTGAACGTAGATTGAGCATCATAGTTCACTTCAAGTTTTGAATACGTCTGTAATAAGATATTTTGAGAATGCGCTGGCAATTAACAAAGTAAGAGGATATGTGTCTCAATCAAAGAGCTTGATGGCATGTTCAGATAGAAAAGAATGTCTGAGTTTATCTGAACTGTTTCTCACAGATTCCACCAAAATTAGACAAAAAACAAGTTGCAAACACAGTTGGGATTTTGGAACCCTGACTGAAACCTAAAAAGAACATTCTCCTACATGTGTGGACATATTGAAGTTGCAGGAGTATAACAAAGTCAAATATTTTCACTAGAAATTAGTCATGAAAGAGAAATTTGATTTACATATTTAGGCAGCCGCGGTCCGTGCAGGTAAGAGCGGTTGGCAAGTGGGGCCGGGTGAGGGGGGATTTCGACGGACGATGACGAGGGAAACTTAATTATTTATTTAATTTTCCCTTATCATCATTCGTCGAAATACCCCTCTCACCCGGCCTCACCGCTCTTACCTGCACGGGCCACAACTGTAGATTCCAAAGAGAGGTGAACGGTCCAGAGATCCTGGTTCTGGATATTAATTCCTAAAATGCTAGAGGAACTTTTGCTCGAGGTTCTGGACCTTTCCAACCTCGTATTAACAAGTAGGAGTGAGGGTTTAAGCATATGCTCCTCTCTTCCAGAGCGGTCTATTTTACTCAATAGGATAATTCCTTTTTTTTTCTTTTTTTTGGTATGACATAGCACAGTAATCCAAAATGATTTGAGTGAAAGAAGTTCTTTTATTATATTTTCATTCACTGCTTTATAGATCCATTTCACTCTTTTGATTTATTTTACAGACAGTTTTCAAGAAAGAGAACAGCCGACACGTGTTTCGCCCTATGTGGCAAGTTGAGCCAGGGCTTTCTCAAGGCTGTAAAAGAAGAAAGATGCAATAAATGCCAAATGTGACAGAGCAAAGAGCCCTCAGAGAAAGAGACACCAACTAGTGTTCAAGTGTAAAAAATTAGAAATAAAAGTTATTTATATGTTTTATTAGTGCATAATAATAAAAGCTAAAAATTGGTCTAAAATGACATATGTGGAAAGAATGTGAAAAGAATGCGAAGAAGGAGACAGCCCACAGCTGTGTTTACATCTATTAACTGTGAGAAAGAAAGAAAAGAAAAGGAAAAGGAGTAAGACTGAGTATGGTGCTGGCGCGGATGTATTTATTATAAATTTTGATGAAGCAATAAGGTGAGATAAAAGAGAGGATAAATATCTTATTCTATTGATCTCAAGGTGGTATTATGTACAAACGCTTCACATGCAGTCTTAAGTGAGTTCATGCAAGATCAAGGCATGCCAAGTGAGCGAGTTAATTTAAAAAAGGAAATAAGCTGCCATACCTAAGCATTCTGTACAATAATTTTGAATTGCTTCAAGGTAACATGTAGATGGCATACAAAATCTAAAAGAGACCAACATTTTTTGGAGCAAATTAAAACAATGAACAAATGGGTGCCTCACATATGTATGGAATGTGAAATCAATAGGCAGTATTACATACAGAATAGAATCCATATACGAGTGTATCTATGAATGTGCAACAAAATCATTACACCTTTATTATACAGATTATTATTTCATGGATTTTTATGTGCTTTTTACTGCAACAAAAGTACCACGTACGAAAAGACAGCATGGAGGAAAGCAAAAACCGAAGGTTGGTGGCATTGGGGTGTATATAACACTGAACGCAGAGCAGAAAGTATTTGTGAATTACAAAGGCTGCGGTTTCCTAGTTACTTGGACCGCATTTTCAAATAGCAGGGCCCTGATCATTGGCCTGGAAACTGTGAAAAAGGGCCTTAATAAAGAACATGAGTGGCACCACTGGCTCTAAAGGACTATTTTGGTTTCATCCATTAGGTCTGATATTCTGTACTGTTATAATGTCACAGAGGAAAAGTGGTGGTTAATCCCACATCTGTCAATTGACTACAAGGTGCCGGATTTTTGGGGAATGACATACTAGTTGTATCCTTCCCCCTTTTTCTGTTTTCTTTCTTTTTTCCTTTTTCTTTTTCTTTTCATTTGCCTTCACCTATTGCTCTAGCCAACTTTAACACTAGGCAAGGGGTGTTCTGTAGTTCTATTTACACAAACCCCGTATTTGATATAAGAGACTTGCCGCATTCGGCAACTATTTGTGTTTAGAATGCCTGGTAAATTCTGTTCCGTAGCTTTATCTACATTATTTATACTTTCTACCCATTAACGTCTGGCATGCCGTGTTCCGTAACTGCATCTATATAAACTTCGTATTTGGTACACGAGATTTGTCGCATACAGTAACTATTCTTGTTTAGAATCTCATAATCCTTGTCCCTATTCTCTACCCACTTTGTTTTTCTCGACTACGCTCACTGTTGTTACATCTCTCATGCAGTTTCCTCTAAGCGTTATGACTACATCACACCTGTGCATATTGAATCTTTCTGTTCTGTACACAAGTGTATAGTCTATTCACGACTTCTTGATTTTTCCTTTTTGTTTTCTACCGTAACTCACATATTTTTCAGTTAATTTTTATATATATCTGTATTAATTCCAATATGCCGGCACCCGTCGCGCACATATGGCCGCACTTAGGGGCATATT
>CAWUFW010031627.1:0-15209 GCA_963921515.1 Calotriton arnoldi | reverse complement strand
AAGCGGAGGGCGATCTTACCTGCAGAAGCAGCGGGCAGACAACACAGGCGGAGCTGTGTGGTGGGGGAGCGACCTACCTGGCAAGGTCAAGGGTCGCTCTCCTCACCGCGCAGCGGCCGCCATTTATGGGGAGGTGGGAGGGAGGAGCAGCTGGGAGGCGGGAGGCAGGGGCAGCGAATGGGCAGTCAGGGGGCGGGGCCGCAGGGGACGCAGCGGCGGGAATGGCGAGAGGCAGCGGGGGCACAGAAAGGAAAACAAGGGGAGAGCAGACAAAATCACGGGCACAGCGACAGTGGGGCAGCGAGGGGCACAGAAAGGGAAAACAAGGGGAGAGCAGACAAAATCACGGGCACAACGACAGTGGGGCAGCGAGGGGCACAGAAAGGAAAACAAGGGGAGAGCAGACAAAATCACGGGCACAACGACAGTGGGGCAGCGAGGGGCACAGAAAGGAAAACAAGGGGAGAGCAGACAAAATCACGGGCACAACGACTGTGGGGCAGCGAGGGGCACAGAAAGGAAAACAAGGGGAGAGCAGACAAAATCACGGGCACAACGACAGTGGGGCAGCGAGGGGCACAGAAAGGAAAACAAGGGGAGAGCAGACAAAATCACGGGCACAACGACAGTGGGGCAGCGAGGGGCACAGAAAGGAAAACAAAGGAGAGCAGACAAAATCACGGGCACAACGACCGTGGGGCAGCGAGGGGCACAGAAAGGAAAACAAGGGAGAGCAGACAAAATCACGGGCACAACGACTGTGGGGCAGCGAGGGGCACAGAAAGGAAAACAAGGGAGAGCAGACAAAATCACGGGCACAGCGACAGTGGGGCAGCGAGGGGCACAGAAAGGGAAAACAAGGGGAGAGCAGACAAAATCACGGGCACAACGACAGTGGGGCAGCGAGGGGCACAGAAAGGAAAACAAGGGGAGAGCAGACAAAATCACGGGCACAACGACAGTGGGGCAGCGAGGGGCACAGAAAGGAAAACAAGGGGAGAGCAGACAAAATCACGGGCACAACGACAGTGGGGCAGCGAGGGGCACAGAAAGGAAAACAAGGGGAGAGCAGACAAAATCACGGGCACAACGACAGTGGGGCAGCGAGGGGCACAGAAAGGAAAACAAGGGGAGAGCAGACAAAATCACGGGCACAACGACAGTGGGGCAGCGAGGGGCACAGAAAGGAAAACAAGGGGAGAGCAGACAAAATCACGGGCACAACGACAGTGGGGCAGCGAGGGGCACAGAAAGGAAAACAAGGGGAGAGCAGACAAAATCACGGGCACAACGACAGTGGGGCAGCGAGGGGCACAGAAAGGAAAAGGGGAGACAAGCAGACAAAGCGGGCACCGGGGCCACAAGCGGAGGGCGATCTTACCTGCAGAAGCAGCGGGCAGACAACACAGGCGGAGCTGTGTGGTGGGGGAGCGACCTACCTGGCAAGGTCAAGGGTCGCTCTCCTCACCGCGCAGCGGCCGCCATTTATGGGGAGGTGGGAGGGAGGAGCAGCTGGGAGGCGGGAGGCAGGGGCAGCGAATGGGCAGTCAGGGGGCGGGGCCGCAGGGACGCAGCGGCGGGAATGGCGAGAGGCAGCGGGGGGCACAGAAAGGAAAACAAGGGGAGAGCAGACAAAATCACGGGCACAGCGACAGTGGGGCAGCGAGGGGCACAGAAAGGGAAAACAAGGGGAGAGCAGACAAAATCACGGGCACAACGACAGTGGGGCAGCGAGGGGCACAGAAAGGGAAAACAAGGGGAGAGCAGACAAAATCACGGGCACAACGACAGTGGGGCAGCGAGGGGCACAGAAAGGAAAACAAGGGGAGAGCAGACAAAATCACGGGCACAACGACAGTGGGGCAGCGAGGGGCACAGAAAGGAAAACAAGGGGAGAGCAGACAAAATCACGGGCACAACGACTGTGGGGCAGCGAGGGGCACAGAAAGGAAAACAAGGGGAGAGCAGACAAAATCACGGGCACAACGACAGTGGGGCAGCGAGGGGCACAGAAAGGAAAACAAGGGGAGAGCAGACAAAATCACGGGCACAACGACAGTGGGGCAGCGAGGGGCACAGAAAGGAAAACAAGGGGAGAGCAGACAAAATCACGGGCACAACGACCGTGGGGCAGCGAGGGGCACAGAAAGGAAAACAAGGGGAGAGCAGACAAAATCACGGGCACAACGACTGTGGGGCAGCGAGGGGCACAGAAAGGAAAACAAGGGGAGAGCAGACAAAATCACGGGCACAGCGACAGTGGGGCAGCGAGGGGCACAGAAAGGGAAAACAAGGGGAGAGCAGACAAAATCACGGGCACAACGACAGTGGGGCAGCGAGGGGCACAGAAAGGAAAACAAGGGGAGAGCAGACAAAATCACGAGCACAACGACAGTGGGGCAGCGAGGGGCACAGAAAGGAAAACAAGGGGAGAGCAGACAAAATCACGGGCACAACGACAGTGGGGCAGCGAGGGGCACAGAAAGGAAAACAAGGGGAGAGCAGACAAAATCACGGGCACAACGACAGTGGGGCAGCGAGGGGCACAGAAAGGAAAACAAGGGGAGAGCAGACAAAATCACGGGCACAACGACAGTGGGGCAGCGAGGGGCACAGAAAGGAAAACAAGGGGAGAGCAGACAAAATCACGGGCACAACGACAGTGGGGCAGCGAGGGGCACAGAAAGGAAAACAAGGGGAGAGCAGACAAAATCACGGGCACAACGACAGTGGGGCAGCGAGGGGCACAGAAAGGAAAAGGGGAGACAAGCAGACAAAGCGGGCACCGGGGCCACAAGCGGAGGGCGATCTTACCTGCAGAAGCAGCGGGCAGACAACACAGGCGGAGCTGTGTGGTGGGGAGCGACCTACCTGGCAAGGTCAAGGGTCTACCTGTTTCCTTCCTGTTCCTGATTCCTGACTTAGACTTTGCCCTTACAAATCTTCTTGAGGGGCCTTGCTGCTCTCGTGGCCAGAGAGTAGATTTCCTGTTCCTTCTTGGTTAGTATAGATAGAAACCTGAATTTGCATAATCATTTGCAAATGTATTTTGTTTTTTAACCTTTTCTCTCTTCGCCTTTCCACTCCTTCAATGCACTGTCAATGTGATGTGAATTTTGACATTTCTCTTTGCTAAATGTTTATTCGGTGATATTACATGATTTGTACTGTGTATTGGTACTTGATGAGCATTTATTTCACATTATTTAGATAAACATTATAAATATACACACTGTGTCCGTCTTTATTCAGGGTGTGTTTATAGATTATTGCCTATAACTATTCAACTATAAAAAGATGTCATCGCCACATTATTTTCTATGAGAAATGCAGGTTCGGTTGGAGATTGGTAAGTTAGGTCTGAACTTTGCATTACACTGAATCCAGCGTGAAGGGACTTTGTTGGGTAATGTAATTGGGCCTTGTTTATTGCAAATTTATTGATCCCTGAGTGCTGGATCAGCCACACATGTATTCATTATAAATGCCCAGGCCCCGTGTCTCTGGAGAAGAAGTCCGACACACTAGCGTGAGCCTGAATCATAGCACTTTGTATGAGACTGATACCATTTCAAGATTATGACTGACAAGGATTTATGAATATGAACAGACACAGACAGAAGTTTTAATTGTCAGGTTGCTACCATCTTTCGTTTGTCCTGATGAAGATCCCATGTGATTCCTTGCAAGGGGTCGAAACATTGATATATGAGAGATCTACCCATATCATGTATTGCTAGACTATTCAAATCTGAATACTAATACTATCTGATTTTTTTTTTTAAATGTCCAGCTGACCTGCTGCAGTGGACCTGCCTGAAAGTGCATCTAGATCTGCCTGAGCCATGCTGGCCTCTGCTGGAGAGAGTTTGTGATCCCCAAGAGGTGACTCCACAGGTCTTGGCTCCTTGGCATCCAAGAGAACTCCTCCTTGCCTAACTGAAGACTCCATCAAATCCGGCGTGAAGCGACCTGAGGCAATTCATCGGAACCGACGCCGAGGACATGAAGCACTGCAAAGCCTCACCACACAACTGCACAGCTTCATCGGAACCAATGCAGAGCGAAGCAAAGCACCGCAAAGCCTTATCACACAGATGCGAGATTCATAGGAACCAACGCTGAGCGATGTATAACCTCGCCGCACAGCTGCATCGGATCCGATGCCAGATGATGTGAAGCCTCGCAATGTAATGCCGCGCAGACCACGCACCAAGGATATAAGGTACAGCCCTCAGCTGGCCAAAATTGGTGCTGTGCCAACACGGTGGAGGTTGAGCTCGTAGGGCCTGCACAAAGCAGGACTACAAGAAGCACAGCCATCTTACAAACTCAGGAGCAAAATAACTGTAACACCCCCCATCAAGGGCTCATTACTCACTTCTTCCAGGCCTCCGGTGGTCCAACAGACAGGCTGGCAAGTCCCTCAGAAGGGGAGAAAGGCGACGTAGAGACTACCTTTAAATCATCAGGACCCCTAGGGGACAACAAGGATCAGAGTGGTCACCACTCTAGAGAGCCCGCCGCCACACAAAAAATAGGAAGCCCTGAGAACATTCCTAAGCTTGCATCTAAGGCTAAGAGCCCCTTACGGATCACAGCAGAAATCCATCAGTGTCCGATAGAGGAGGAGAATAAGGAGAACAAAGAGGTGCTTGTGGCAAATCCTCCGATGTCCACCTGTATGAGAACTGCTCCAACAGTGACATTCTGGAAAGATCGCCAGACCTATTCCCCAGGTACGGACGACTCAACCGCCTCCTTCCTACAAAAACTTGAACTGACCATTGAAAGAACATTGGACGCAACACCAATTAATCTTGAAAGGATCTCAGACATGAGAATGCACCAAACAGAGGGTTGGAGCCCGATGGGCCAAGAAGCCAAGCAAAAAGCAGCAGAAGAAGAACCAACTCACGAAAAGTTAAATCTGCTAGCACTGAGAGAAGCACAGGACACAATTGCCAGTGCCTTGATTTGGTAGTCTACAAAAATGGAAGTACAAATTGATCTATTGCAGTCAATGGCCCAGCACCTGGTGTGCCAAGAGGTAGGCTGGCAAAATTAGAGGCTTCACTCGAAATTCACAAAGCCAATTCAGCTCGCACTAGCTCTTGTGCCGATTTTATAGAAAAGTGGTCAGGGCTACCAGAAGTATTAAAGGACATGCTGGCACTAGCTAAGGGACAGAGGGAGATGTTCCCACTAGAACAAACAACCCCCAAGGCATCAGCTGAGAAGATCATGAAACCAGACAACACTAGAAACCACCTCTCGGCAGATAGCAGAGTACTCAAGGAGCCTCAGGCAGGGTTAAGCAATAAGTGCAATAAGAACAACACAGAAGCCCAAGGGAATGGAGATCCTGAGGACCGATCAATCAACACAATACTTGATGTCCCACAGGAAGAAGTAGCCCCCGTGGAAAAGGTGGAAGGCGCAGTGGCAGGGGCGGTAGTCCCACTGTCAAGGAGGGCCAAGAAGAAACTGAAGAAACAACTGAAGAAATCCAAAATTAAAAGAAGATCAATATTACCAGCAATACTGAACACTGACCGCACAGAGAATACAAACCGCACAGAGAATACAAACAACTCAAAACCACTTTTCCCCATTTTTAACTTCAAACAGCAAAGCAAGGTCAAGACCACAAGGGAAGAACACACTGAGACAGGCGAGGACCGAGTCCAACGGAACACTCACTGGGAGGGCCCAAAAATAGCAGGGCAAACAACAGAGAAGACTCAAGAAGACGCAGTTTGGCAGCCCATATCACAGAAGGCAGTTTGGCAGCCCATATCACGAGAGGCTGCCAGCACACAAGTTAGGGCCACTACCTCCCTGGGCCTGGAGCTTCTACACAGTGCGCCGAAACACCTTAAAAGTAACCAGGCTGATCAGCTTGAAGAACAAACTTGGGCGGGATTGCCAAATGGGGCTACAGGTAGACACCAGGAAAGAGAAGCCCACAATAACCCACTAAATCAGAACTTTCAGAGGCCCTCGCTGTGGGAGGACAGATTGAGACTGCACACCTCCAAGCACAATAATCAACTAGCAAGCCACGAGGTGTTGCTCACCCCTAGATACTCAGCTAAAGGTTCCTACGACATCCTGAATAGGGCCAACATCCTACGTCTCTTTGGACACATCGAATCGCTGGCACAGATCACCTCAGATAACATAGAATGGGTAAAGTTCAGAAGTCTAGAGAAGGATACCCACGGAGACTCCACCTTAGTCGGTTTCACCCAACAGCAAGTACAACAGGCTGTCCCCAGCGAATCTCCACATCTTCTCAGAATGGGGTATCGAAGTCACCGCCCTCAGTATATCGAAATACCCACACGTTCTCAAACCCAAATATGATCGGCGGGAACCAACTTCAGTCCTCAAAGGCACAATGAATAAAAGCCTAGGAGGGAGAGAGAAACCCGGGCGACTAAGAACCCAGATAAAAATCAACATCTCGCACACAGACATGCAGCGCCGAGTGCAGCCGCTCCAGCAAGAGCATCTCCAAACAGAGGTGCCATGGCAACAGCGTCCCGAATCAAAGAAATAGCAAAGTCAGTAGAGGACGCCCAACTTCAATTAGTGGCCAACAACGTAAACTAACCCTCATTTCATGGAACATCGCGGGGTTAAGCAACATCTTTAGGGACAAGGCCACACAAGATTACCTCACAAAGGGGGACATTCTGTGTTACCAGAAGACCTGGGCCCAGTCAACCACCCCAATTGGCAGCTTCTATGAACATCACATACCAGCGACTAAAAAGACCATCTTTGGACACCCGTGAGGAGGTCTTTCCATTTTTTTAAGTCATGCTTGCAAATTTAAAACCACAGCCATAAAAGTAGAAACATCTGACCTCCAAGTTATTACAATTGAGGGGCTGAGAAAGGGGCATCAGCCCCTTTCCCTGCTATTAATTAATTGCTACATCAATCCAACATAATTTCAAACACAACAGGCTATGGAATCCTTTCTCAGTATCTTGGAAGACTTACTCATTAAATTTGAGCACCGCAATGTGATAATTGCGGTAGATTTTAACACAAGAGGTTTGGATCAAGTGCCAGCCCTGCCCAGCAGTGGGAAGAAGTCGGGCCCATTGATCTCCCTCCTTAAAAACTTTAAGCTACAATCCACCCATGGAAGAAACAAAATCAACCTCCCCGCCTGGATCCCCAAGCCGACCTTTAGGAACATATCCACTATAGATTACATTCTAATCAATGAAGGGCTGGAACACAAACTATGTGACTTTCTAGTGGATGACAGAGATGAAAGCGACCATAGGCCACTTCGTGCAACTTTCAATCTGGCACTGGAACCTGCAGAAGTCCAGGAAATAATCGGCTCAACCTTGGGCGAAGAACGATATTTAGCCCTTAAAAGCAAGCAACCTGGTCTCTGGGGGAGCACCGAATTAGGACAGCTGCATCCTACAATTACTTGGTGGTATGGGTAACAGAGAGGGCTACAGCAGCCAAACACATAAAGGAGCTAACGCCGAGAATCAACAGCATAATTCTGTCACTTAGACGTCTAAGCTACCGCTTAGCGAGTCCATCTATAGAGCCCATGCTGACAGTACTTAGGGCGAAACTAATTCCAGCAATTACCTACGGTCATTTAGCCTTTCCAGGCGCATTAGAGAAAGTCATCAATGCAGCCCAGATAAAAGCATACAAGAGCGTGCTACAGGCACCCAGGCAAGCAAGGAACAACAGGCTAAGGCTGGAAATAGGGCTAAACAGACCGGACTTGGCATTGCAGGGGGACATAATAAAATATTATATCAGATTACTGAAAGCCCCCGAAACACGATCTTTATGGCAGCGGGTTCCCCATGGCACTTCAAGCTGGAACAAGCTATAGATTGTCTGAAAATAGAGGCAGAGAGCATGTTACTTCATGAAATTCCTTACTCTGCCTGGGCTAATGCTGTGAAGCGCCAAGTCCAGGCCATCTCATTTGAACTGGATCGATCCTCACTCCGGTACAACTCCCTCACATTGGCACTTGATAATTCATACACTCGTGGGAAAGCTCAACCATACTTGCAAGATTCTCTCTCAGCTCAAGCAAGAAAGAAAACTTTGTTCATGCGCCTCACTGCCCTTAAGATCCTGGATTTCAACCCAAAATGGGCGCGAAAAGATAACATTGTCTCCTGCCGGCTGTGCAATTACCACAGGGAATCTTGGTTACATCTTTTATGCTGTTGTCCCAAACTGTCCAGCGATCGACATCGTTTGTTACGACCAGCTCTAAGGGATAAGGACCTCGGAACCGGCAGGGAGGCCTCGGAATGGTGCTTCACAGAAACCACTACCTGCTTACTTGTTAGAGTCGGCAAGTTTACTCACCTAATTAGAATTGCACTTCACTCCCACCAACAGGCTGCAGATTCTAGGGTCGAAATCATTCAGTAATTAACCAAGCTGCGACAAAAACCCCACAAACGTCATTCAACCTAGGGGTTCTCAGTACAGACAAGCGGATCATAAAGAGTGTGTGGGACCCAGCAGGGGGTACATTAAGAACTCATCATCAATGGCAACCAATATCACGAAGGGAATGGCCCTGTTGGATTTTATACAACTATTGATCCTTACAGGACAAAGGAAAAACTGGTGTGAAAAAGAATTGATCCCACATTTGAACTCATTTTTATTTTGGAGTCTTAAAGGGACACAAAGCAGCAAACAGAGCCCATGCAGGCATGGTGCACTTTTTACCTCGAATGCCAGGAAACTCCTTGGGGGAGGGCGGACGGGAGGGGGGCGTCGCTCATGTGTTTTTATACTGTAAAGATTTTAAGTAATCGTACGGTTAATAAAGAATATATACTGTGCTCCATCACGGTAGGCCTAGACTTGTGACTTTGTCCTGGTCCAGTGCGACCAGATACCCTCAGTTGGTGCTATGCGCCTTTTGGCGCTACTTTTAACTAAACCTTTAAAATTCAATATTTCCAGTTCTACTGATTGGATTTTTGTCGTTTTGGCCTTAAATTGTTTATTAAATCATAATCTATTTGGGTTTTTCTGCATAAATACTTTACACATTGCCTCTCAGTTAAACCTGCCTGCTTTTGTGCCAAGCTACCAGAAGGTTAACCACAGGGTGATTTTGTGACTTTTTTGGTTCACCCTGACAGGGATTGTGGTTGTTGCTTGAGAAGGGTTTCATCCCCCCCCATCCAATAACCCAATTTCTCACAGTGCCAAAGGGGGAAATAGATCCCTAATGTTCTATCTTCCCAATCAAATTCAGGGTGGTGGCATACTAGCCAATGCACCCCCAAAATAAGCGAGACTGCTGAATTCGACATATTACTGATTCTGCTTCCACTTGCAGACTCTTAACCCTGATTTCAACTAGGGCAAGTGCTGGCTCACGGGGGGGGGCTGTCTGTAGCAATAAAGAAATGTTAGAGGCCGGGCCCACAATCCTCCTTGTTTTTATGTTACTGCACCAAGTTCACATGGAACTCAAGGAAGGTTTAACTTGACAATTATTGTAACTCCAAAGTGTAGGAGTTGTGAGGTGTGTTACTTATTCAGACTCGGAATTGTGTCTTAATTTAAGAGTCTGACATTTTAATTTAAATATAGGATGTACCTCAGAATGATTAACGATGTAAAAGTTTTAAATTAGAGTACATCACACAAGCATGTTTACGTTACTGAACAGATGGCAATTTACATCTTTCCCTCACTGTACACATTGCTTGGGCAGCAATAACTGCTGAACATCTTGCAGCACTTAAACTGTGACCATTGAATGGGTCGTTACCACAGAACTCCCACAAATTGTGAGCGTTGTCAATATGATGTTTAAAGCTAATTATCACACAACTGCTGGGCTCAATGAAGAACTCCCAAACATGGGACAAATGTTAAACATTTTCTGATTAAGACCATAGAGGTGATGTTGCCCTGGTGGCTTGAGATCACAGCACCTGCAAAATCAGTGAATATTTTATTTCTCGCGCCAGTCAATTAGGACAAATGTTATTTATGCATTGGTTGGTCAGTGCAAAGGTTGGTGCAAAATTGTCATGTACCTGTTAAGATTTGTGTATTTTGGTCCACAGGAGTGGACAATCCCGTAACTATTTAAAGGATTATGTGACAAATATTGCTTCAAATATCCAAGACAAGAGTACCAAGCTGGAAAACTCGTTTTTTGCAATGAGGTCTGAATAAACAGATCCAGAACCCTTTAGAGAATGAATAAGGAATATTTAGCAGAACTGAGTCTGAGTGCAGGGGTACAACATCTGATCTAACCTTCCCTGAATCTTCTGGTGGAAGGACAGACATTATTTTAGAGCTCCCCTCCACTGACCAGTGAGTTGGTGAGCCAGGGTGAAGAGCGAGGCCATGCTAGGACATGGACTGTGAAGATATATTCAGCCATGGCAGCTGGAAAGAGGAGACCTTGGAGTGATGGGGAAGATAGGCTAGGGTGGAGTCTAGAAGAGTAAGAGGCCACCTGTTATTTTAAGGAGCATTCATGTAAGGGAATACATAGCTGCACTCTCTGTCTAGAAATGAATATTTGGTGGGAGAGAGGCAGAGGAACATGGTGGGGCAGACAACATGGCATGACTTTTACAAAAAGAAGCCAAGAAGTCATCTAAAGGGCAGAGACTCTTCAAGCTTTCGCACTGTGGCTAGCCAGCATTGCAATCATCACAATGCCTAAAGGCAGATTGAAACAACTGAAAAGCCAGGTGATAATGGACAGCTTTGCCCAAAGAAACACAGTTTTCTTCAGAGTAGCTTCTCAAAGAAATTAGTGCAAAGCAGTTCTCCCCAAAGTTTTGGATAAGAGTGCTCACAGAATGTTAAGTCAATAGTCCCAACCGTTAATACAGTGAGGGCTATAAAACAAAGGGGCATATTTACTAAAAAATATCAGAGCGTGGTGTTCTGCCAGATTTGGCAACGCCGTGCTCTGACATTTTTAAAATGCAGGGATGCGCCGTATTTACAAAAATACAGCACACCTGTGTGTTTCCCCTAGCTCTGGCGCTAAAAGAGCTGGCTAGCGCCAGCACACACACCCTTGCTCCATGTTGCAAGGGTACCTGCGCTGTAGGGGGCAATTGTTTATGTGCAGGAATGGATACCTTCCTGCACATAAACAATGAATAATGGTGATTTGCTCTTTCCATGTGTGCTGCATTCTGCAGCACACATGGAAGAGCAAAAACTGAGGAGTAATTAATTATTTCTCCCCGTATCGCTATTCTAAGATCAGGTGTTCCCTGGCCTTCATTTTTGGCGCTGCCCCAGCCTTGTAAATCTGGGGAGCATCAAAAAGCAATGGGTGTTGTGGTGGAACGCCCACTGCAACACCCACTGCCCGCCCCTTTGCCACCGAAGACTTCGGCGGAAAGGGGCATATATATATATACAAGGTGGCGTTAAGCCACGTAAATTGGCTTAGCGCCACCTTGTAAATATGTGAAATGGTGCTACGCCACCAGAACATCTGAAAAAGTGATGCTCCAGTGGCGTTAGGGGTTTGTAAATATGCCCTGCAGTTAGACAGGACAGTGTAAAACAATGGAAAAAACAAAGAAAGCTATTCATAATGAAACTCAATATGATATAGTACAATAACACATTAATCTTTGAACCTCAAGAGAAGGAATGAATACCTAGGACAATCTGATACGAAGAACATACATGACCTGCACAGGAAAGAAGAAGATACACAGGATTGATCCGAGAAGATCACCGAGCAGAAGTTCCAGAATCTTAATGGGGGCAGACTCCCCATCAGTAGACCCGGAGTCAGTCATAAATGCAATAGAGAAAGGAAGGGACCAGATGAACATGATCCAGGGATCAGAGTCAGATCACAGATGAGAGCAAAAACAAGAGAAGTGGAGAGGAGAGGAGGAATCTTGGTGTGGTGTACAAACAAAAGAAAACTACATCAGGGTAGTAGGGTTCACCATTACAGACATCTTTTAAGGAAAGGGTCATATTGACAGATGTGAAGGAAACAGATTAAACTGTGGAACCCATGCGGGCGATTATAGGTCACAGGAATCACTCAGATCACTGAAAGATGAAATGCAACATGTGTTTCTCATTCTGACATGTAGTGGGGGATGGGGAAGATCAAAAGGGAGATATGCATTTCTTGTTTAACTGATAGTGTAATAGGAAACCTTATAAGGAATACAATGCTCAGATGCATTAAAGAGAAAATAGTACCACAGTGAAGTTTATATAGCATGGCAGGACATTGGGTGGGAATAGAATGAAGTTTAATAATTATTGGGAAACCTAATTCGGGGAAAAACATGACAAATTTGTCTTTTATGTCCTAGAACGTCAATGGTAAGGGGCTTAAGTGCAAAGAGGGGAACTATCTGTATATTTGAGGGGAAACTACTTGTACATTATTAAAGGAACAAACCAGACATATTTATGTAACAAGAAACACATATGGTAGGAAACCACTGTTAATTTCTGGAGAAATACATGTATGATTGGTCCCTCCATATAAAACTTATGAGGAAACTATTTGGGTGACAACTTTGATTAAAAGCACACTATCATCTGGAGACTGGAAAAACATGGGCCAACAGAAATTTGATATACGTATTAATAGAGGGTGACTGGAAAGACAGAACTATTGTTCTGTTGAATTTGTATGCACCACCACTTCTTTAGCCACAGCTCCTAGATAAAATTCAATAGATAGAGATGGAGCATCTCCCTATTTGATGATGGGATGACTTCCATGAATTGATGAGACATGAGCTAGCTTGATTGGTGGGGAGAGAACAAATGAGTCCAGCAAAGTCCTCTTCATTCATCCAGGCCACAGGGCTTGTTGATGTCTAGTGTGCTTTTGCTTGAAAGAGTACACATACTTGTTTTATTCAATCCCTTTTTCCCCCATCTCATTTTCAAGACTAAATTGCATCTTCTTCACAGAAACTGGCCTTTTGAGGATAAATACAGTGCAAGCGTAGACAAGGGGATTACACCTGGTATCCTTGGCGTGGTTTTCCCCCTAACTTTTTGCCTTCAGACCTCCTGTTTTTGCTGACTTTGTTTTTGTTGGCCTTAGGATTCTGCACACCTTACCACTGCTAACCAGTGCTAAAGTGCTTGTGTTCTCTCCTTAAAACATGTTGGATTGGCTTATACCCAATTGGCATACTTAATTACTTGTATATCCCTGGTAAAGTGGTGCTACTTGTGCCCAGGGCCTGTAAATGAAATACTACTAGTGGCCCAACAGCATTGATTGTGCAACCCAAGTAGCTCTTAAGTAGCACTTTAAATATGTCTCAGGCCTGCCATTTGAGCCTGTGTGTGTGCAGTTTTAAACTGCTATTTCAACCTGGCAAAGTAAACTTTTTTCTAGGCCCAAACTTTCCTTTTTAAGACATATAAGTCAACCCTAGGGAAGGCCCTGGACAGCTCAGAGGGCAGGGTGCAACATATTTAAAATGCGGGACGCATACTACTTTTTTTTACACGTCCTGGTAGTGAAAACCCCTTAAATTTGTTTTTCAGTACTGCAAGCCCTACCTCTCCTATTGGATAACATTGCAGTTACCTTATTAAATGTTATAAGTGTAATTTCCAAATGTGAATAGTTAGCCCCTTCATGTTTGGTGTCTCTGGAATTGTAATTTCAAATCCTAACTTAAGGTAAAGTGGATTTTAAATTGCAATTTTGAAAATGACACTTTTTGGAAAGTTCCCATTTCCTTGCCTTAGCCTTTTAGTGCCTGCAACCTGTCTCTAGGTCACATGACTGGGTGTGGTTGACAGTTGGGCTTTGTGTATTCCTTCCAGACAGCCATAAACAATGGGAGGTTAAATGTGAATGGATGGGCCAACACTGGCAGGTTGGGAGGGAGGAGCTAGGCCCAGCCCCACTTACATTTTAATAGGCTGTGTCCTGTCGCTACACAAAGGGCTGCATACCCTTGTTAGTCTGGAGCCAGGGCCAGGAAGGCAGGGCATTTGTACACTTCAAAGGAAAGCCTTTAGAAGCTTCTCCCTACCTCAAAGGCACAACTGTGTATAAATACTGGACCTCAGATAACAACGCTTCAGTACAGTTGTGGACCTGTGGATACTCTGCCAGGAAGAAGGACTACTGTGCAGCTGAAAGGACTGCCACTCTGTTGGACTGCTGCTCTGAAGTAACTGCTGCCCTTCTGTGCTGACCTGTTGCCTGCTGCCCACTTGCCTGGGTGAGAAGAGAACTGGACCTGTAACTTCACCATTGCACCCAGGACACCAGAGTGACTCCAAGGTCTAGTTTGCTGGCATCCTGATTTGAGCCCCAGAGACATAAAAGGCTCTCCAACATCCTGCACTAGCCCCTGGACCCAGCTGAAGTACGTTCCTGACTCCCAAGTGGTGCCCCTCAGGTCCTGGACCCTTGGTGTGCCTTAGAGGGCTGAATTCAAGCTTTTGGGCTCTTCACGAACAGACCGGTTCACACCGAGACCTCGCAGCTCACACAGCAATTTAATCCACAGTTCTGTCAGCCCGACCCTTCTCACTACACCATAGAGTGCACGCGGAGATCGCTAACGCAAAGGTCCAGCAACCCCCATATGTGACACCTGGCCTGCTCTTCGCGCTACGCCGACAGAGTCCTGCTATGCTCTCCTTGCTCTTGCGGCCCCCTCCATCGCGAAAGGGACTTTTGGCCTGGACTTCAGAAGGTAAACTGCAGCAAGCCTAACCTGGTGACTGTATCCAACCTGCGCTTCATCGTGGTCGGCCTGAAAGTGTGACTTTGACCCGGTCCAGCGCGACCAGATATCCAAGTTGGTTCTTTGCGCTTTTTGGTGCTATTTTCACTACAATCTTTAAAATTTATAACTCTGGTTCTACTGATTGGATTTTTGTCATTTTGGTCTTGTGTTTTTAGACTTTGCCTATTTTTCTAACTTGGTTTGGGATCCTTTTTGTGTGGTGTTTTTCACTTCATTACTGTTTGAAGTGTTGCACAAATACTTTACATATTGCCTCTAAGTCAAGCCTGACTGCTTTGTGCCAAGTTACCAGAGGGTTAAGCACAGGTTAATTTGGGGTTGGCTTGTGCGCCCTGACAAGGACTGTGGTTACTGCTTGACTAGGGCTCACACCCCAGTTAACTAACACCCACCCAATTTCTCACAAGGAGTTTGTCC
>CAWUFW010031626.1:0-15211 GCA_963921515.1 Calotriton arnoldi | reverse complement strand
GGGTCCGACTCGGTCACAAGAACGTTCCAACATACACAAACAGCACAAAGGAAAAATCAACCAAAAAAAGGCCAAACAAGCAATTACCAAGCCAATAAATACTGGGGGGGGGTGGGGACAGAGAACAAAGACACACCCACAACTCCACCTATATAAAGGACACAAATCACTACCATGAGCCTTTGCAAATGCCATTCCACTGCCAGCACCCAAGAGAAAGCAACCACACACCCACAGCTCATCCCTCACACAAGCCACACACCATCAGCACACCAACAAATACCTACCTCACATACACCCAGCACAACACACACCCACACACCCTCACCTGCACACCAACACACACATCACCCACCATCACCACCCATCACCATGCCCCCAAGAAGAATCACAAGTTCCTAGATTGTGAATTGGAAGTCCTGGTAGGCGAGATCCTCAGGGTAGAGCCACAGCTGTTTGGCACATTGGTCCAACAGACCCCCATGTCGCAGAAAACCAAGATGTGGGAGAGGATCATCAACAGGGTGAACGCCCAATCACCATGTCGGCGCACAAAGACCGACATCCAGAACAGGTGGTATGACGTGCGCAGGAGGGTACGGAAGACTGCTGAAGCAAGACTACATCAACAGCCAACACACCGGCAGTGGCCCTCCTGCCAAGCCAATATACCTCAGGCCCTGGGAGGAGAAGGTGCGGGCCATCCTACCGCCAGTGAGCATATATGGACTAGAGGACATCCCAGAGCCTGGTGAGTACACAACAAATGTACACAATATACTGCCACAAAACACACACACATCACTGTCAAGGGAGAGTCAAACCATGCACTCATAGCAATCACACAGCAACCAGAACAGAATCATCCCAAAATGTGTATGTCAGTCAGAGAAACACAACACATGCCATCAAAAAAGTCACATCCAACCGTGCCAACACATGTACAAACACAACCACAACTACAGCTAGGCAGTGGCACAAATAGAACTAACAAACACATCCACACATGTAGCCACCACAACAACACCAACACACAGTGAAGACCACTCAAAGGAAGGAATTCTGTGTATGCTGGCCAAGTCAGTGTAGCCAATAGCATCATGGGAGTCGCAGTCACACATATTGCTCCCCCCACAACTGTCCCATCAACACCACCCTGAACCATGCTCACATCACAGGGAGTGGAGAAGGACTCACAAGATGGCTGACACTGGCTACTGCTGTGGGGAGCACAAGGCCCTGCTGCCAACTGTGCACCAACAAACAGCAGGACACCACTGACTGACATCCTGAGAGACAACTTCCACTCCCTGCAATGCAAGCACGTTCCATGGTGGGATATCTGGCTGGCTGGCTGGGTGGGAAGGGGGACTTGCAGCACTGACTATAGTCACCAGCACCTCCCCTCACCCCCCCCCAACACAAACTCCACAGTACCCACCTGGTAGAATGCAATGCCCTCCATCCTAACACAAGATCCCACAAAGCACCACCACCCTGGGTTATGTTGTGTGAAGCACAGGGACACTCTTGGGACTCTTAGCCAAACAACTGCCAGGACAACACTCCCAGCCATCCTGTCAGCACAGCCAGCCCACCCCACAGGGAAGCAGAGTCAAAAGGAAGGAAGCATGGGCATGCTGGGAAGGGGGTGGAGGCAATAGCATGATGGGAGTCGTAGTCACAGACATAGCTCACCCCCACAACTGTCCCATCAACACCACCCTGAACCATGCTCACATCACAGGGAGTGGAGAAGGACTCACAAGATGGCTGACACTGGCTACTGCTGTGGGGAGCACAAGGCCCTGCTGGCAACTGTGCACCAACAAACAGCAGGACACCACTGACTGACATCCTGAGAGACAACTTCCACTCCCTGCAATGCAAGCACGTTCCATGGTGGGATAACTGACTGGGTGGGTGGGTGGGTGGGAAGGAGGTCTGGCTGTCAACCAAACACAATCAATGCAGACCATGTTCACACCCCAGAGAATACATAGAAATGCCCAAATAATGCAGGACAATGTGCCACACCAATATCAACCCCTGACTGTGACGACTTAGGACAATACAATGTACAGGCCCGCACCCCGAGGCACAGTCACAACTGTCAGGTGTGTCAACCACTGATGCCTGCAGAAACATGAAATACATTGTTTGTGTCTCCCAAAAACAGGTGATGATAGGGACACAGCAGCAGACGCTGAGGAGTCCCAGTCCCAGGCTCAAGAGGATGCCGAGCTCACTGGCGTCGTACAGCCTCTGTCCTCCTCGGACGATGAACAACCTGGCACATCCGGTGCAAGTCAACTTGCTGCACCAGCAGGACCACCAGCTGCAGCACCAGCAGGTCCACCAGCTGCACCCTCTGCACCCACCCTCCAACGACTGTCACCACGAATACCATCCCTGCCGACATGGACAGAATAAGGAACAACACCAGCGCAGTGACCCTGGACCAACCTGGGGCCATGGACACCACCACCACCACCACCCCCAAGGTGGACCAGGGTTATCTGTGCGTGCAACTGCACACACTGCACATGTCAGCAGGGGTGGTGGGAGGGGTGGGAGACAGAGGTCGCTGCTTGCAGACGTTGCTGGTGTGCATGAAGACCCACAACTGGTACGCATAGCTGATGCGTACCAGTCCAGCACCGGAGAGCTCAGCCAGGTAGTGGGGCTCCTCAGAGACATCAAACAGCAGCAGGCTGCCCATCATGCCCGCTTGGACTCCCACATGTCCCACGTGGAGTCACACATGTCACGTGTGGACTCCCACATGTCCCGCGTGGAGTCCAAGTGGGATGTACTACATGAGATGACGGCGGTGCACAGGGACATTTTACAATGCCTCCGCCAGATGAACAGCAACCAGTCCACACCTCCCTGTGTGCCAACAACATCTGGTACCGAACAAACTGCAACTGCCACAGGGAGGGAGGAGGACTCTGGCGGAGAGTCCCCTGCACCGCAGCAGCCTGCACTTGAGGGCCCCCCCCAAGAAGAGGGGTCGTCCGAGGAGGGGAAAGTGAGAGGCTGATGGCCAAGCGCAACTCCCAGGAAGCCTGAACCTGTTCTGGATTTTCGCCTTTGTGCACAGACTGTTCACCCTGTTGATGGCAACACTACTCCCACACATTGCATGGGGAGTACAAGTTGGAACAATGTGTCAGACAACTGTGGCCCCGATACTGGGGATCCTGTCTACCTGGACTTTCAATTCACCTAGGAACTTGGGATTGCAAGATTCATGTACAGCACAATCCATCCTATGCACTATTAACACAGATGTATCACAATAAACACACTAATACACCATACTTGCCTCTGTCGTGATTCCAACGTGGGTGCTGTTATGGGGATGATGAACTGCAAAATTACACTGTGTATGCGAACTGCAACAGCAAGGACAACACAGGCATGTGAGTACAGGCAACGTGACACATATGAGGGAGACACACCACCAGGGCTACACAACACATACACACCTAGGCCATCTGACTCATTGCCTACACTGATGTTGCCAGGGAAGACGGTGCAATGCACAGACACCACACCCATTCCCAGTTGTAGTCAAGTAGCCCACAGGTGCAGTAAGCAAATGGCAGTCAAATGTGTGACCACAGACAACGCACATCACTAAGTGAAGCACAGGTTTATTACACAGTAGCAACATGCCGTAACCACTACAGATGCAAGGTAACCCCACCTGGTAGCGGGCACACAGTCAACAACTGTAGACGGAAGGAAGTCCATGGGTGTGGCGCACATCACCTGTAGGGACACAACAGCTACCAGCCTGGATGTGCAATCACGTCGTCGGTGGACACAGTTGACCAAACGAATCTGAAAGTACCCTGTGAAGGACAGAAATGACACACAGTCAAAAGCAATGCAGTACAGGACAGATCAGCAAAACTCATGCACAATACATGTTACAAGATACCCACCCAGAACCAAGTTAGCATGTCAACACTGTTGGGGAGTACAGCCCACCTGTCACCACACATCGCAACACACATCCTGTCAAGTAGCCCATGGACACACTCCAACAGCACCAGAGCACCACCCACACATCATGCCAACTCACATCATTCACATGACACCTCAGGATACTCACATTCAGCTAAAGAAGTTGGTGATGAGCTGTGTGCGGACATCACCATCACCATCATCATCATCATCATCGTCACTGGCATCGTGGTCCAGGCCAGGATCCTCCACAGGTGGCGGATGTTGGTCATCGTCATCCTGGATGAGAGGCAACTCCTTCCGCACTGCCAGGTTGTGGAGCATGCAGCAGACGATGATAATCTTGCACACTTTCGCAGGGGCATATGGGAGGGACCCTCCGGTCTTGTCCAGGCAGCGGAAGCGGCTCTTCAGGAGACCAAAGGTCCGCTCAATCACTCTCCTGGTCCGACCATGTGCCTCATTGTAGCGCATCTGGGCAGGTGTCACAGGGTTCCTGAGGGGTGTCAGCAACCACGGCATGTTGGGGTATCCCGAGTCACCTACGGACAGACAAGTGCACATCAGCTGACTTGGAAAAGTGGGCGGAATACTACAGATCAGATCACACACAATGGCACAAAGTCAGTACACACCGACAAGCCAGGCACGCTGGTTCTGCATCTGTGCCATCAACCTGGGGATGCGACTACTCCTCATCACAAAGGCATCGTGTGCTGAACCAGGGAAACGGGCACACACGTGTGTGATGGTCATGTCTGCAAGACACACCACCAGTGCATTGACCGAGTGGTAGTGCTTGCGGTTCCTGTAGGCCTGCTCCTGGGCCTGTGGTGGTACCAAAGCCACATGTGTCCCATCAATGGAGCCAATGACATGCGGCATCCTCCCCAGGGCATAAAAGTCACTCTTCACGTCAGTGAGTCGTCGCAGTCTAGGGAAATATATGTACCGGTTCAGGAAGAGCAACATTGCCGCCAAGAAATCGCGGAGCACACGGCTGAACATGGTCTGTGACATCCCACCAGCAGACGCCACAGTATGTTGGAAGGTACCGGTGGCAAAGAAGTGTAGGGCTGCCATCACCTTCACCTTGGGGGTCAGCGCTGTAGGATACGGCCGGCCAGGCTGCAAATGTGGGGACAACTGCACTGCCAAATCCTCAATCAGCTGCCTGGTGAAGCGGTACCGTCGGATGCTGTCCCGTTCCACCATCGTTGCCAGGTCTGGGAATGGCCGATGGACAGCAGGAGCCCTGCAGTGCAGAGGAGAAGTAAGCAAGATCGTCAGTCACCCCACATATGCGGCATTGAACACACTCAAGTTCCCAACATACATCATCATGAGGCACAACTACATGAAGTGTGCAGTACCGGAACGACATGTATGGTACATACATGGCCAACATCTGTCAACACGGTCCTACAGGTGGCATCAATTTGTCCCAGGTTGGCCCATTGGATATCATGATGCTGTGTCAAAGTCACCCCCCAGTGACATGTGAGGACAGATGTGCCCCAGGCACCACAGCTCAACGACAGGCACATTCCCAGGGACCCTGTAATGCCACATGGACACTGGCATCACCTGGAGTATCATGTGTACACCACAGCAAAACAAACATGACCCCCACAGGTAGTGGCCACACTTGCCATGGCAGGAGAGCCATGGACGTCTGTGACACACACGCACAACATCAGAGTCCATGCACACACAACGTGGATGTGGAGACTGTCTCCCATTGTGCACATGAAATCAGAGACATTGTAAACACTACATGCACAAAGACTGTGGAGGGCCATCACTATTGTGCCACTGGGACACCCTGGCTCAAACATACCGTCCCACATGGGACTCACGGGGTATGTGACATGACATACACAAACACCACTGTGAAATGTGACCATGACACATGCACAGATATGAACAGTTGCACATCACAGTGGTCACGTACACGTAACACCCAGGATCCTGTCCCCATGAACACGTGCACAGCCTGGGGGTGGCTGCCCACAGGTGACACCCACAGGACAACATGTACACCAACATACACACAATAGGAAATGCAGCCTTACATGCCTTATGATAAGGTTTGGACAGGCTGTCGTGATGTAGGTGTGCCCCTCACTCCCTGGGAGCTATCTGTGGCTGGCATATGTCCATCTGAGACAGGCATGCTGACCTATGCCAGTCACATATACAGTGATGCGTTGAACAGCAATGGACCGATCGGTGCCTCCGGCCGGCCCATTGCTTTCAATGTGTGCGGGTACGCGTTGTACCCCTGTGCGCGTTGAACTGCAATGGACCGATCGGTGCCTCCGGCCGGCCCATTGCTTTCAATGTGTGCGGGTACGCGTTGTACCCCTGTGCGCGTTGAACTGCAATGGACCGATCGGTGCCTCCGGCCGGCCCATTGCTTTCAATGTGTGCGGGTACGCGTTATACCCCTGTGCGCGTTGAACTGCAATGGACCGATCGGTGCCTCCGGCCGGCCCATTGCTTTCAATGTGTGCGGGTGCGCGTTGTACCCCTGTGCGCGTTGAACTGCAATGGACCGATCGGTGCCTCCGGCCGGCCCATTGCTTTCAATGTGTGCGGGTACGCGTTAGTACCCCTGTGCGCGTTGAACTGCAATGGACCGATCGGTGCCTCCGGCCGGCCCATTGCTTTCAATGTGTGCGGGTACGCGTTGTACCCCTGTGCGCGTTGAACAGCAATGGACCGATCGGTGCCTCCGGCCGGCCCATTGCTTTCAATGTGCGCGGTGCAGCGTTGTACCCCTGTGCGCGTTGAACTGCAATGGACCGATCGGTGCCTCCGGCCGGCCCATTGCTTTCAATGTGTCGCGGTGCAGCGTTGTACCCCTGTGCGCGTTGAACTGCAATGGACCGATCGGTGCCTCCGGCCGGCCCATTGCTTTCAATGTGTCGGGTGCGCGTTGTACCCCTGTGCGCGTTGAACAGCAATGGACCGATCGGTGCCTCCGGCCGGCCCATTGCTTTCAATGTGTGCGGGTACGCGTTGTACCCCTGTGCGCGTTGAACAGCAATGGACCGATCGGTGCCTCCGGCCGGCCCATTGCTTTCAATGTGTCGGGTACGCGTTGTACCCCTGTGCGCGTTGAACTGCAATGGACCGATCGGTGCCTCCGGCCGGCCCATTGCTTTCAATGTGTGCGGGTACGCGTTGTACCCCTGTGCGCGTTGAACAGCAATGGACCGATCGGTGCCTCCGGCCGGCCCATTGCTTTCAATGTGTGCGGGTACGCGTTGTACCCCTGTGCGCGTTGAACTGCAATGGACCGATCGGTGCCTCCGGCCGGCCCATTGCTTTCAATGTGTGCGGGTGCGCGTTGTACCCCTGTGCGCGTTGAACTGCAATGGACCGATCGGTGCCTCCGGCCGGCCCATTGCTTTCAATGTGTGCGGGTACGCGTTGTACCCCTGTGCGCGTTGTACCTCAATGGACCGATCGGTGCGCACCCATTGACAATGGGCTTGCCTGGCAACGGACGCGTTTTCGAATTTCGAACGAGTCGGTTGCTGGAAAATCAGTTGGTCACCCACAACAATGTTGCAAAATCATGTATGTCATGAAGTTGAAGTTTTGAAGGATGCTGTGGGCGTGTTTTGGTGCTGCTATTCCATGGATTGGCCAGATTCAGAAGATGCAAACGACTTGGACCTATCACTTTGGACACAAGGGACAGTATCTGCCTCTCCAGCACATATATATTGCTGCCTGTTCCCCTGAGAGCCCACTTGCCTGCACTACATGCTCCAGGACGACATCTGCCACTGCACTGCTGCTGTCTCTGCCCCTCTGGACCCTGCAATGGCACGTACTGTGGAGAGAGCCCCAGCCTTCAGCCTTGAGGAGAACCAGGCCCTGCTGGACAGCCTACTTCCACAGTACAGCAAGCTGTATGGGACACCAGGGGAGCAGGTGAGTGTTCTGTGCACTGCCTTTCTGAATGTGCATTTTGTCTGACTAGCAAGGCTGAGAGTCAGCACACCACTGGCTAGCAGGCTCACTGAGTAGTTGTCACCCCCCATAGTGTGTAGTGACTTGCACTGGACAGGTATGGTGCAGTGACAGTGCTTCTGAACAGGGTTTTACTCCCCATGCAATGATACCATGTAGTGACTTCTGGAAAACTGTCCATGGGCAGCCGTGCACTGCCTGGGTACACCATGTGCCCCTGTGATTGCGACATGTATATGCAACTGTGTCATGCACGGATATGTTGCATGTGTAGTAATGGCCTTATCACTTTGTCATCCTGACAGGCTTCTGCCCATCGGAAGCATGAGATATGGAAGGACATCGTCCGGGCTGTCCGGTCCGTGGGGGTCTACAAGCGCCGGATCCGCAACTGCCAAAAGAGGTGGCAGGACCTTCGGGGCTGGACCCGGAGGATTGCACGGGTCCAGCTGAAGCTGTCGCCTCCTCGCAGGAGGGGCGGAACACGGACCCTGACCCCCCACATGCTCAGGATCCTGGCGGTGGTCTTTCCAGACCTGGATGGGCAGCTGAAGGCCAGAGAGCAGCAAGGAGGGGGTGAGTCAAAGACTGCACTGTGTACTCTGTCTAACATGCTATGTGCCCTCCTCGGGCCTGGTTAAACTGCCACAGTACAGCAGTCATGTTGTCCAGGAGCCATGTCCCTCTATTGTGCACTGCCCACTCCTCATCTGATACCCAGGTGTGGCCCTTACATGCAGGGAATTCTGTCACTTAGGACTGTGTCCTTGCAGTTTGCTTGACTCAAGGTGGGAGACAGCATCTGTTTCCCTGACTCTGTGGTGGGCATCATGGGTGGGTCCATTGCTTACACAATGCCTGTATTCTGACATGTATTCAGCGTGTTACTTTGATCTGTGGTCCAATTGCTGAGCTGATCCACCACATGTGGCTGGGGTACCTGGCACACACCCATGCTGCGGGTGGGAACAATGTTTGGGCCCCAGGAGTATGTATATGACGTGTGTCACACATACTTAGCCAGCTGCCTACAGTCCAGGGCTCATCCCTCATTCATGTGGGGCTGGACAGTCATGCCTACTCCAGGCCATACAATACACTCTGTACTCCCACTCCCGTGTATCAGCGGACACATTGTGCACAGTGATTTGACCCCTCAGGTGTCTGCCTCTGTGTCAGTGTGCTGTGGATTAGTCGCCAGGACTGCTGTGGAGTTTCTTGGTAGGGGCTCAGCATGCCACTGGAGATGTGACCATAGGAGACGATACTTGTGTGACACATAGGTGTCTGATCAGCTGCCCATGCAGACTGGGGCATGTAAATGTGAAGTTCAGGCAGCTGTTCCCCATGCACAGCAGAGTGTGAGGGGCTCAGGTTCAGAGGGTAGTGTCACAGGTCTCCCATATGTCCAATAGGTATGACCTGGACAGATGAGGGTTAAGAGGATGTGTTGTGGGGGGATGTACATGTGCACTTGTGCAGCTCCAGGACTTGCATTCCCCATGACCTACTATTGTGACACAGTGCAGAGTGTTGTTGTCTGGCTGCAAAGTCATACATCACTGAGCCAGTGATGTATGACTTTGCAGTCATGCCTCCGCCATGGCATGTGTCTACTGATTGGTGAGCCTGCAGGGGAGTGACATGTGCTACATGCACACCATAGTGGCGCTGGCTATCAGGACATGGGTGCATCATGGTGTCTGTCGCTGGTATGCATCACATGCATTTCCTATTTGACTCTGGGCATCCCTTACATCCGGAAACCTGTACTGACTCAGTGGCAAGAGCTGTGATGTGTCCACACCGTGTCCTCTGCACTGTCCAACTACTGTGTACTTGGTGCATGTGTCAACACTGGGGTGTTGCAATCCAACAGACACCAGACAGATGGGTGCAAGGCCATGTGGGATGTGAGTGCCATGCTTGGCATCAGACTGACAATTGACTTCTCCTGTTCAATTAGTGCACTTTTAGCAATGTACAACTAATGATGCCAGGGCTTGCTCTGTGATGTGCTGTGCTCACAGTGGTGTGTGCGTTATGTGCAGGTGACTGATGTCTGTCTGTTTCCCCATTGTTTGCAGATACATCCACGGCCACGGAAGGGGACAGCTCCACGGACCAGGAGGAGCCGGAGAGCCAGACTGGGTCAGCAGCCGAGGAGTGGTCGGAGGGACCCAGTGGCACGGAGGGCGAGGGGAGCCACACCGAGGAGTCCTCAGCAGCATCCACCTCAGCTGAGGACCAGAGCAACTCGGAGGATGACTCCCTTGTGGAGGCGGGTGTCAGCAGCCACCACACCCCAGCTAGTGTTGCTGTCCCCGCCACCACCAGCACCACCACCGCCCTCCCATCGGCTCCCATTCCCCAGGTCCGTGGAGGCTCCCATGTCCGGGAGCGTGTCTCCTTTGGGCCAGGCACCGCACCCCCTGCCCCTGTGTCCCCTGCTGCCCTGAGTGAGGAGTCTGTGTACCTCCTTCGCCAGCTCCATGTAGGGCAGACAGCCATGCTGAGTGTCCTCCATGCGCACACCGCGCTGTTGACTCAGCTGGTGTCGTTCATGGAGGGCATCTCATCGGGCATGTCTGACCTACAGAGGGGCAATAGGTCCATGGACTCCTCCCTGACGGCAGCAGTGTCCCTCCTCAAACGGTCCCTCACCCCTCCTGCCTCTGCTCCATCCACACTCCCCAGCACCTTACCCATCCCAGGCACACACACACCGGCACAGGCACACACCAGCACACACACATCCAGCACACTGACACACACGCCAATGACAAAACGCACACGCACGCACATTCAGGGGACTGAAGCCAGACTCACAGGGGATGGGGCCCTGGAACACACACACGCATCCACATGCACTGCGCAGTCCTCAGTTCCCTCTCCCTCCAAAGCACCCTCCCTTGCCTCACCTGCAACCCCAAAGTCACAGCAGCTCTTCCTCTGTGACCTCGGCCTCTTCCCCACCGATGAAGCTGCTCCAGCATCCCGGGGGAAGAGGAAGCCCACCCACACGGAGCAGAGTGCCCCTCGCCCCCGGACACCCTCCCCCAGGCGCAGACGGACTGAGGCCCCCACCCGCAAGTCCCCCGGAGTGGTAAGAGCAAGACCCCGCCACCGCCCTGCAGCTCAGGCACAAGGTCTCCGTCCTCCATCCCTCAGGCCCCCACTGCACAGGTGCCCCCACCACACCCTGCCCCAGGTTCCCCCACCCACAGATATACCATCCCCAAGATGCTCCGGCCTTCTCCCCCTGCCACTTGCTCTCCCAGCACCACACCCCCCGCTGCGCTTGTCTGTGCCACTGATGTGGTGAGGGTGTCCTCCCCCTCTGTCCAACCCACCTTGCCTGTTCCCCATTCTCCTCCCCTGGAGGTAGGCACTGCAGTGGAGTCCACTACCGCCCTGTCTGACTTGGGCACTGCAGTGGCGGACCTGTCCACCCCATCTGCAGGGTCCACTGCAGTTGTGCCGGCACCCACGACATCTGAGTCATGCCCCCCAGTTGTGCCGGCACACACCATGTCAGACACCTCCACTGCAGTTGTCAGTGGCTCTCCAGCACCCACCACCCCTTCCCTGACTCCCCCTGGTGAGCCCTGATCCTGTCCCTGCGGTGCCTGGCCTGCCCCCCGGTTGCCCCTCCTAGTGGATTGTCCCTGGTATTGTGCAGGCATGCGTAGGGTGACATCTGCCAGTGTCACCCTGTTTGAACTTTGACAATGGACTGGCCATTGGCCTTTGCTCTAATTTCTTCTGGACGTCGTTATCAAACAACACATATGCTGAATAAAGCAACTTTCTTTTCTCTAGTGCTCATGCTTCAGATGTACATGTTGTTGGTGCAGCTAACCATGCCCTTGCTGCAGTGATGGTGATATCTGGTCTCATGATTATGAAGTGTTACTGTGCAGGAACCCATGTGGTCCAGGGGAATGTGTCCTATCATGTGGTGTATCCATGTCATCAATAGCAGCATCTGAGGGTGTCATGTGTTCAGTATTTGGCAATGGGTTTCCTACTTACATTGGCAATTTCATATCTGTGGCTTCCACCCCTGCACATCTGTTGTGCCTGCCATCGTTGCATTTGTCTACTTCCCTGACCGTGTTGCCATCTCCAGTGGACATGCAGGTTTGGGCATCAATGGGGAGGGACTCATCCGTGTAGTCAGTGCAACATTGCTATACAAGTGTGTTGGATCTGTGCTGATGATTCCGTTGGCACATCCATGACCAGGCTGATGTGATGGGAGCCCTCATTTGGTGCTAATTGTTGATTGTGTGACCAAGTGCTCAGCTGACATGATGGGGCCCTACTGAGGCAACATATGGCACAGCTTTCCTCACACAGGAGTGGAGTCCCCTCATGGCAGTGTGTACACGTGTGACATTGCCTGCGCCCAAGGTGTGTGTTGTATGTGCATGTCTGTGTGTTCACTTCCATTCATCTGCGCATGCTGTGATCCCTAGTGTTGTACCTGTTTGTGATGCTTGCTGACTTGAGCTATGTTCCCCCAAAGTCTTCTCCCTGTGTTCTCTGTGATGTGGGTGCATGGCACATTACTGGTCATCAGGGTGTCACCCATAGGTGTGTTTGCTGTCAGGGCAGAGTTTGTGTGCAGACGCAGATGGGTCACAGTCAGGTTTCCCTTTGGCACTTGTTGTTTGCCCCTGTCATGTGATTTCCAGTTTGTGTTATCTT
The DNA here is from genome assembly GCA_963921515.1 of Calotriton arnoldi. Lineage (NCBI taxonomy): Eukaryota > Metazoa > Chordata > Amphibia > Caudata > Salamandridae > Calotriton > Calotriton arnoldi. The sequence continues at coordinate 2,533 of CAWUFW010031626.1, read as the reverse complement.
TCAGTGATTGTGACACGTTGTGTGTGTGACTGCTGGCACTCCTTAGGGTCCGGGCTGCAATGTTGGTTGTTGTCTATGTGTGTTCTTTGTGGGTGACCTTGGCTTCTTCATTGGTGTGTGACTGTGGCTGGGATCCCATTGGTCGGTGTGGTATTGCCGTCATGTCCATGTACAGCGTAGTGTGCAGTGTGTCAGACATTCAGGAGTCTTGTTGAGTGTCCATGTGTGATGTGTTTCTACACCTTGGTTCCCACCCACCACCCTGGAATAGTCATGGGTGCATGTGCAATGTCACCAGTGCATGTGTACTTCACTGCTGCACATTGTTGGAGGTCGAGGGGTGTGGTCTTGAGTGTGTGCAGATGAGAGTTGTTGCCCGGCTAGTCCCCTGCCTCCATGTTGGCCTTGGCTTACTGGCCATGCTGATTGATTTGTGCTTGTGTAGGTGTGATGGTAGTTTGTTGCTCAGGACACCTGACTGTGGTTCACAGTGTGAACGACATTTAGCTTTGTCATCACAGTGGTATTTTTATTCAGCCCAGGGTCACCACATTGTGGGGGCCCTGGGGGTGGTGCTGTGGTGTGTCTGTGACTTGCTGTGTCAGTTGTTGTTCCTACGTGCCTGTGTGACATGTGTGTTTTGTGCTCCCTCTCACCTGTCAATGCCTGCTTGCCCACATAGGGGATTTGGATCCATGAGTTACCTTAGTGTGGCAGTGTATGCACATCTGTATGATTGGTATTCAGCTCTCCTCATGTGTTGTGTTGTTGCCTGGGGACACTGGCACCCCCACCCCTCACCTGCTGTGTATGATGACAGTGTTGGTCTGCCTGTTTGTGTTTGTGCATCTGCACCACTGCATTGGCATATCTTGGGTGTGCCATTGGCTGTATGTTGTTTGGTGTGTTTCCCCTGCTGTCCCTGGGACTCCTAGGTCATCGGTCAGCACAGTGATCATGGTTTGTGTGTCCCATTGCTGCCATGGTATGGTATCTGTTCACCTCACATCTGCTGTCTCCACAGGGTATCTGCATTTGTGTGCCCATTGGTGCAAATATGTGGTTCTGCATTCTGATGGTCACTTCTGTCATTGTGTCATTGATGACTGTTGACGGTCTCAGCCCCCATGGGTGTTGTTTGTCTGCACATGGCCAAAGGAATGTTTCATTTGCACTGCAGTATTTGGCTCCCCCAATTTATGTTGCAATGGGACACATACACTACTTTGCCACAGATGAGTTTTTGGTTCTGTGACCAGGAATGATCCATGCAGTTTGGCAGTTGCAGCTCTTTCTTTGTCAACAATTACCTTTTGGTCACTGTGATGATGAGGGTGTAGACCCCATTGCCACAATGGTCAAAATGTGCTTCAGCTATGGACCCCACACTTGCCTTTTGGTCACTGTGATGATGGGGGTTTAGACCCCATTGCCACAATGGTCAAAATGTGCTTCAGCTATGGACCCCACACTTGCCTTTTGGTCACTGTGATGATGGGGGTTTAGACCCCATTGCCACAATGGTCAAAATGTGCTTCAGCTATGGACCCCACACTTACCTTTTGGTCACTGTGATGATGGGGGTTTAGGCCCCATTGCCACAATGGTCATGGGCTGCTTGCATTGTGGGTGCCACACACATATATGTGTGGCACATGTGCTAGGGGGTCACATTGTATGTTCAAAGTCATGTTCGGTGTTGTAGGCATTTGACACAGCCTGCTCACACGCTTGTCATGGTGGTGGGGGGATGTCTTAATCTTGCATTCCCTAGGTTGTGGTGTGCTTGTTGTGTCATGCATTGTCCATCCTATGAGTGGGGGTGGTAGTAGTGGTAGGCATCCTGCCCCCCTGGCTAAGGGTGGTAGTAGTGGTAGGCTTCCTGCCCCCCTGGCTAAGGGTGGTAGTAGTGGTGGGCATCCTGCCCCCCCTGGCTAAGGGTGGTAGTAGTGGTGGGCATCCTGCCCCCCTGGCTAAGGGTGGTAGTAGTGGTGGGCATCCTGCCCCCCTGGCTAAGGGTGGTAGTAGTGGTGGGCATCCTGCCCCCCTGGCTAAGGGTGGTAGTAGTGGTAGGCATCCTGCCCCCCTGGCTAAGGGTGGTAGTAGTGGTAGGCATCCTGCCCCCCTGGCTAAGGGTGGTAGTAGTGGTAGGCATCCTGCCCCCCTGGCTAAGGGTGGTAGTAGTGGTAGGCATCCTGCCCCCCTGGCTAAGGGTGGTAGTAGTGGTAGGCATCCTGCCCCCCTGGCTAAGGGTGGTAGTAGTGGTGGGCATCCTGCCCCCCTGGCTAAGGGTGGTAGTAGTGGTGGGCATCCTGCCCCCCTGGCTAAGGGTGGTAGTAGTGGTAGGCATCCTGCCCCCCTGGCTAAGGGTGGTAGTAGTGGTGGGCATCCTGCCCCCTGGCTAAGGGTGGTAGTAGTGGTGGGCATCCTGCCCCCCTGGCTAAGGGTGGTAGTAGTGGTAGGCATCCTGCCCCCTGGCTAAGGGTGGTAGTAGTGGTAGGCATCCTGCCCCCCTGGCTAAGGGTGGTAGTAG
>CAWUFW010031625.1:0-15212 GCA_963921515.1 Calotriton arnoldi | reverse complement strand
TCCTGTTGAAATATAACAGGAAGATATTTGAGATCACACTTGAAACATGTCCTAATTTTTCTTTCTACAGCTCTAACCATAATTTCTATGACAAAATGAACCCCATCATGTTGTTCCTTTTTAAATTAAATGTTTTAAGTGTTACCAGTTTATTCCAATCAAGATGGCTTCAGGTGTGCCATACTTTTTGTCATAAGTAAGGCTGTTAGCACTCTAGTTGTTCTTTAGAACACTCTGGGAAGCTACAGTAGAACACAAAGGAATCAACTGACAGTCTCTGCCCTTGTTGGATGTACATGTTTTACTGAGAATGTCAGACATCATTCTCACATGACTGAGAAAGATAATGTGAATTTACAGAAAATATGCTCTCATTTTAGCTTCTGGAGCACCTTCCAAAACTCTATGGGACAAGCATGTGAAAATAGTTTTCTCTCAAACATGATTCATGATATCCCAGCAGAAGGTTTTTCACAGGGTAAAATCACCTTAGAACACACCACAATTCCTGAAATTAGTATGGTACCATCAACAAATGAATTTTAATGTAACTAAAGTCTGTTATCACCCTTTATAGTTCTCCTTTTGGTAACCCTCAAAATCTTTGATTCATTACAATGCATTTCAATGGGGTACTATCATTTATATTGGTCCCAAGATACCTGCCAGCAATTCCAGGATGAAGTGCTGACAGCCAATCAGATCTCACGATGACATGTGTGGTTAGGCTCCGCCCAGATATATATGTGATTTTACTTTTGATTTTCTCAGGAACTACTGAACGGATTTACACCATTTAACAAAAGGGTTCTTTCTGAACCAAGAACTACCTCTTTGCCAAATTTGGCATAATTCCGTTCAGCAGTTCGGGCTGTAGCCGTGTCTAAAGTTTCCTATGGGAAATTGCATGGGGAAAACACGATTTGGGACCCCCCTTTTTCTCGGCCCCCACTTGACGAATCACCCCGAACCTTTCAGGATAGGAGCGAACCGGAGCGGGCCATAAGTTTTGAAAATTCCGCGAAGGTTCGTCGACCGGCGCCAAAGTTATTGGAAATAGAATGTTGTGAATTTCCTATGGAAAATAGGTCCTAACTATAACTATCTACTGGCGACCGCCAGTAGATAATATATATATATGTGTCTATATATATATATATATATTCACTGAAAAAACCATAGGTTTCAGGCATGTTATAGGTAGAAATTAGCATTTAAAAAACCTTAGAAATTCACTGAAAAAACCATAGGTTTCAGAGGCGTTATAGTTAGTTGGACATTTCACTCATACAAAACCATAGAAATTCCCCCGTTATAGTTAGTTCAGCTAACTATAACTCGCGCGCCCATAATGCACTGCTGATGACGTCACATATTACATCACTCATGACATGGTCAGTGACATCACTCATGACATCACTGATGACATCTCAAATGACATCACTGATGACATCATTGATGACATCATCCTTGTGATAGAGTGTCAGACCTCCTCTCACCCTAATATAACCTTTGATACACACACTCAAAAATACAAACTATCATTTTCAAAACAATGGACATACCAATACCAGTTACAACACACCTATTCAGTAATTCCAAGATCTACACACAAATCCACTCATTCACCAACAGTCCCTATACAGTCACTCATACATGTACTCACTCATCATATGTACTCATACACCTATACATCCTGTTCACACCGACACTCATCCATAGAGTTACTCACACACATAGTCACACATGCAAACAAAGTATCAAACATCCATTTACTTGCATATACAGTTATACACACACTACCACACTTACTTCTACAGAAACGTACACATACTTACTCTCTTAAACAATCACTTATAGAAACACCTACTTATTTGTACAGGAACTCTTCCAATCTCTCACTCTCACATATACTCACTTATATACACCAATACTCACATATACTAGTTTAAAACATATGTAGTTACTCATAAAGACACTATTGAGACAGTCATTCACTCACTAACACACCCATACACATACTCATCCACCTATACAGTCCTGCACACATGTTGTCTTCAACACACACAAACAGTCACTCATTCATGCATCTATGCACTAAGTAATACCCCCCAGCGAACCATACAGACACTCAGACACTCATACTGATACTCAAAAAACCAACTAATAACCCATATAGACACTCATGTAGCTACTCACTAAAACATGCAGCCACTTATATACAAAGTGAGAGACTGATACAGATATTTTCATATTTAAACATTACTCACTAACCCATGTATTCACTAAGATACACTTAGTCAGTTATACAATCAATTTTACAAACAAAATCATCCATTTAGACACTTATATACCCATTTATTCTTTCATCGACCTTGAGATATACATATATAAAACATATTTAATTTTCAGAAAAACACACATTCACTGGATGATATCATCAGTGATGTCATTTGAGATGTCATCAGTGATGTCATGAGTGATGTCACTGACCATGTCATGAGTGATGTAATATGTGACGTCATCAGCAGTGCATTGCGGGCGCGCGAGTTATAGTTAGCTGAACTAACTATAACGGGGGAATTTCTATGGTTTTGTACAAGTGAAATGTCCAACTAACTATAACGCCCCTGAAACCTATGGTTTTTTCAGTGAATTTCTAAGGTTTTTTAAATGCTAATTTCTAACTATAACGTGCCTGAAACCTATGGTTTTTTCAGTGAATTTCTAAGGTTTTTTAAATGCTAATTTTTACTATAACGTGCCTGAAACCTTTGGTTTTTTCAGTGAATATATATATATATTTATTATACTATGTATACATGTGAAAATGTCTCGGTCCCCTGTTTGCCTCGGTGGCATGGAAAAAATAGGTGGAACTGACGTCAGCACGCCGACGAGGTCCTCTTATGGCTCCGATGACGTCATACGGTGCCGCGAGCGGAGCCGTGTTCGTTGACGTGGGAGAGCTAGGAAAGAATTTCCGTGGAATGCTGGTGCAGGGGATATTCACCTAAATGTTCAGGCTAGTCCTTTGGGAGCAACTGTTTATGTTGCCACTCCAGAAACCGAAACCAGTGATCCAAGGGCAGAGGCCCTGCAGATGGCACACGAGGTGGGGTGCCCAGTTGTGTGCACCGGCGGGGCAGCGAAGTGACAAGCACCACAACCCACAAAAAAGGTAACGAGGGCACTGAATAACACAGGATCTTCTGTTTGTATCTGGCAGGAACAACAAAGTTAAAATGCCCTAGTACCAAAATGTAGAATTAGTGCTACAACGGTCTTCAAGAGGACCTGCGATGCCGCTTCTGCCTCCCGTACCCTGGAGGCGGCACATGGGTCACGCGGTACGGTCATACTGCGGTGGGACGCACACTCGTTGACCTCTCATGGCACTGCTCCACACTTCAGGGAGGACGCTTTCCATTAGCTATGTTTTCTGATGACATGTCGCGCCGGCCCCGTCCAACAACAGAACTCCTTTAGATCCAAACAGACTCTTCCACTCTCTCACCGGAAGTGAAACCAGGCCAAGCGGACACTTTCACAATACAACAGCCGGGAATGCACATTTCGGTAAAAAAACCACATTCCTTCCTCCTAATTAATCAAATAAACATCTCACTGAAGAACAGGGGCCAGCTTCGACCGGTAAACAGCCGTTACAACGACTTTTTACTTTGCGATACCATTACAACGCATGCATTACCACGCATGCGTTGTACATCACGAAGTCATTACTACGCATTTTTTAGAACGTATGGTCATTTACCACGCATGCCTTTACAACGAATTTTGTTGTAAAGGTATGTATGGTAAATGACCATGCGTTCTAAAAACATGTAGACGATCCATGTCGTTGTAAGGAAACAGAGGCTGTTCCATTTCCTCACAACGACGTGCACCGCCCCTCAGAGATGACATGAAGCAGGAACCACGAGGAGAGAGGAACCATGAGGAGTGAGAGGTAAGGGGATTGGGCATGGGTGGGGGTTTCTTTCTAGGGTTTAGGGTAGTGCAGTGGTGTTTGGGTGGTGTAGGGGTCGTGCTGGGGGTAGTGTTTTAGGGTTTAGGGTAGTGCAGTGGTGTTTGGGTAGTATAGAGGGTCATGCTGGGGGTAGTGTTTTAGTGTTTAGGGTAGTGCAGTAGTGTAGGGGGTCGTGCTGGGGGTAGTGTTTTAGGGTTTAGGGTAGTGCAGTGGTGTATGGGTAGTGTAGGGGGTCATGCTGGGGTAGTGTTTAGGGTTTGGGGTAGTGCAGTGGTGTTTGAGTAGTGTAGGGGGTCATGCTTGTGGTAGTGTTTTAGGGTTTAGGGTAGTGCAGTGGTGTTTGTGTAGTGTAGGGGGTCATGCTGGGGGTAGTGTTTTATGGTTTAGGGTAGTGCAGTGGTGTTTTGTTAGTGTAGGGGTCGTGCTGGGGGTAGATTTAGGGTTTAGGGTAGTGCAGTGGTGTTTGGGTAGTGTAGGGGTCATGCTGGGGTAGTGTTTTAGGGTTTAGGGTAGTGCAGTAGTGTAGGGGGTCGTGCTGGGGGTAGTGTTTTAGGGTTTAGGGTAGTGCAGTGGTGTATGGGTAGTGTAGGGGGTCGTGCTGGGGTAGTGTTTTAGGGTTTAGGGTAGTGCAGTGGTGTTTGAGTAGTGTAGGGGGTCATGCTTGTGGTAGTGTTTTAGGGTTTAGGGTAGTGCAGTGGTGTTTGTGTAGTGTAGGGGGTCATGCTGGGGGTAGTGTTTTATGGTTTAGGGTAGTGCAGTGGTGTTTGGTTAGTGTAGGGGGTCGTGCTGGGGGTAGATTTAGGGTTTAGGGTAGTTCAGTGGTGTTTGGGTAGTGTAGGGAGTCGTGCTGGGGGTAGTGTTTTAGGGTTTAGGGTAGTGCAGTGGTGTTTGTGTAGTGTAGGGGTTGTGCTGGGGGTAGTGTTTTAGGGTTTATGTTAGTGCAGTGGTGTTTGGGTAGTGTAGGGGGTAGTGCTGGGGTAGTGTTTTAGGGTTTAGGGCAGTGCAGTGGTGTTTGTGTAGTGAAGAGGGTCATGCTGTGGGTAGTGTTTTAGGGTTTAGGGTAGTGCAGTCATGTTTGTGTAGTATAGGGGGTCATGTTTTAGGGTATAGGGTAGTGCAGTTGTGTTTGGGTAGTGTAGGGGTCATGCTGGGGTTAGTGTTTTAGGGTTTAGGGTAGTGCAGTGGTGTTTGGGTAGTGTAGGGGGTCGTGCTGGGGGTAGTGTTCTAGGGTTTAGGGTAGTGCAGTGGTGTTTGTGTAGTGTGGGAGGTCATGCTGGGGGTATATTTAGGGTTTAGTGTAGTGCAGTGGTGTTTGGGTAGTGTAGGGAGTCGTGCTGGGGGTAGTGTTTTATGGTTTAGGGTAGTGCAGTTATTTTTGGGTAGTGTAGGGTGTCGTGCTGGGGGTAGTGTTTTGGGGTTTAGGGTAGTGCAGTGGTGTTTGGGTAGTAGAGGGGGTAGTGTTTTAGGGTTTAGGGTAGTGCGCCCAACCAGCCACAATATCCATGGACAAAGGGGATCCTGACTCTTTGGAACGCTCCGTCAATTGAATAATTTGGGTCAAGGGCCCTACCACGTCCAAGACCTATCAATTCCTTTCTTGGGATCCCTCATATACTTAGAGAAAAAGGTACATAGTTTCTCATCAATTTCAGGCGTGTGTGCCACCTTCCCCTTCAGTGAGGGCCTGGGGCATTCTCCCCTCATCCTATTCCTGACCTCCCTTTCAAGGGGTTGATGGATTTTCCCCACCAAATAGTCTGCCACTTTGGCGTCAGGTGTCCACTCTGCCGACCTAGGATGGTAAATTTGGGTAGGCTCGAACATGTCCGAGTGGACCCCGTCCCCAACCGGGGACTGAGAGGAGTGGGACTCTGGACGCCAGTGACGCCCCGAGTCCTTATCCTCATCGGAGGAGAAATTGTCCTCCGATACACCCTCTCCCTCTAAGGGAAACCCGCCGTCGGGGTCTACAATAGTGGTGACAGTGTCGCAATTTTCTCCGGGCCCCTCCTCCTCCCGCAGGGTGCATGTTTTAGCGTTCGCGCACTCTTGAGGAAGGTCTCCCTAAGTTTATCAAATCCTTCCCAGTGCCCGCGTTATGCTTAACGGCCCTTTTATTCCCCATCTGGGAGCTACTTGGACCCTCCACCACCAGATCTGGGTCACTGAACACCCCAGGGTTGCTTTTTGCCAGCTTATCAACCTGATACCTAAGAGGAGCCAGCGCCCTAGAAATAGCCAGAGAGAGGGCTTGGTCCACTGCTGGAGGGAGAAGTTGGGGGCCATTCCTCCTCCACTTCCTGGTAGGAGGAGTAAAAATGGTCTTCTGGAGAAGACATGATAGCAGAGGGTGTGAGCACAGAACAAATGCCCTTAAAATCCTTAAGACAGCCCCCTCGCCGGTGCTCCAACAGCTGGGCTTTCCCCGAAGCTGTTATAAGAATAGACTGAGGCGCAATACCAATTACCACCACCAGGTGGCGCTGGTCACTAACGTGGCCGTGTGGGGAAATCACCGCGTAGCGGTGTCAAAATTAGGCGAGGGTCGGTCGGGAATCAAGCGGACACTAAAGGAGTGACCGGATTCCCAAACGCGCGTAAAGACCGGCGGAAGCGCTCGACGGAGCTGCCTCGCTCGGACCAGACGTGCCTGACAGGATCTCACCGTGCGAAGAGCACACAGTGGGAGAAACTGCGAGGGGGAGAACGCGCTCAGGCAAGAGCCTGCTGCGCAGGAATATGAAACAATACCAAGGCAATAATGCTAATAACGTGCACAAGAAACCGCTATACAAACAGCAACAACGTCAGATTAAGCCAAGAATGTAAGGAATGCACTTAACTGACGAGCAGTGAAGAAAGAGGAAGCGGAAGGGACGTCACAATATTATATACGATGGACTGTGATATGATTGGACTATAGTTGCCTTGGAGACTACCCCTAATGGTTCATGGGTTGTGTAGTCTTTTGTTTAATGATTGTTGTGTTATGTTTTCTTTGAACTGCTATGCAAATAAAGTGAGGAAAGATATGCATAATCCTCACCTCCGTCCTGCCATAGAATTCATTAAACTTTATTTGATCTGATTTAGAAACATAGATCATAAAAGTGTACATAAAAACAGTAAATCCTCTTTCCTAATACAATACAGTGAGAATTAATTAAAACCAGTAGGTAAAAACGGGTGTTACAAAGCCCGGTTCAGAGCAACTTCAGGTTAACAGAATCGTAAAGTTCAATGTTTCGTAAGATCAATCTCATGTACTTCGTGCAAAATACGCAATAAGGGGTCCAAGTAAGATGTAACGCTCCAATACCTGACCAGTTTGCACTATATAAAACTGCAGAAAAACTAAAAATAAAAAGTGTTTTGCACACTTCTGTCATTGGGCTATATGTGGGCTACATCTGGGTGATATTTGTGCTACATTTGGGCTCTTTTTTCTCTGGTGGCCATCTTGGGAGACTTATTTGTTATGAAGTTTCCTAATTTCGTCATTTACTGCAGTCTCCTCAGTAGGAAATGCTTTCAGTTTTTACTTTGATTCCATCAAGAAGGCATTCAGATGTGTCACACATTTGCCATAAATTCAGAATGTTAGCACTCTAGTTGTTCATTAGATCACTGTAGTAGAGCTACTGCTCACCAGGGAGTTAACTGGAAGTCTACTGCTGGTATTGAAAGTGATTGTTTCAGTCTGCATGTCAGAATTTTCTAATGAAATAGAAGAGGATTTGAGATCTCACTTAAAACATGCCCTAAATTTTCTTTCTGCAGCACTAACCATAATTTCTATGGCAAAATGAACCCCCTCATTTTGTTCCTTTTTAAATTAAATGTTTTAAGTGTTACCAGTTTATTCCAATCAAGATGGCTTCAGGTGTGCCATACTTTTGTCATAAGTAAGACTGTTAGCGCTCTAGTTGTTCTTTAGAACACTCTGAGAAGCTGCAGTAGAACACACAGGCATCAACTGACAGGCTGCTCCTGTTGAAATATAACAGGAAGATATTTGAGATCTCACTTAAAACATGTCCTAATTTTTCTTTCTACAGCACTAACCATAATTTCTATGACAAAATGAACCCCCTCATTTTGTTCCTTTTTAAATTAAATGTTTTAAGAGTTACCAGTTTATTCCAATCAAGATGGCTTCAGGTGTGCCATCATTTTATCATAAGTAAGACTGTTAGCGCTCTAGTTGTTCTTTAGAACACTCTGGGAAGCTGCAGTAGAACACAAAGGCATCAACTGACAGGCTGCTCCTGTTGAAATATAACAGGAAGATATTTGAGATCACACTTGAAACATGTCCTAATTTTTCTTTCTACAGCACTAACCATAATTTCTATGACAAAATGAACCCCATCATTTTGTTCCTTTTTAAATTAAATGTTTTAAGTGTTACCAGTTTAATCCAATCAAGATGGCTTCAGGTGTGCCATACTTTTGTCATAAGTAAGGCTGTTAGCACTCTAGTTGTTCTTTAGAACACTCTGGGAAGCTGCAGTAGAACACAAAGGCATCAGCTGACAGGCTGCTCCTGTTGAAATATAACAGGAAGATATTTGAGATCTCACTTAAAACATGTCCTAATTTTTCTTTCTACAGCACTAACCATAATTTCTATGACAAAATGAACCCCATCATTTTGTTCCTTTTTAAATTAAATGTTTTAAGTGTTACCAGTTTATTCCAATCAAGATGGCTTCAGGTGTGCCATACTTTGTCATAAGTAAGGCTGTTAGCACTCTAGTTGTTCTTTAGAACACTCTGGGAAGCTACAGTAGAACACAAAGGCATCAACTGACAGGCTGCTCCTGTTGAAATATAACAGGAAGATATTTGAGATCTCACTTAAAACATGTCCTAATTGTTCTTTCTACAGCACTAACCATAATTTCTATGGCAAAATGACCCCCCTCATTTTGTTCTTTTTTAAATTAAATGTTTCAAGTGTTACCAGTTTATTCCAATCAAGATGGCTTCAGGTGTGCCATACTTTTGTCATAAGTAAGACTGTTAGCGCTCTAGTTGTTCTTTAGAACACTCTGGGAAGCTGCAGTAGAACACAAAGGCATCAACTGACAGGCTGCTCCTGTTGAAATATAACAGGAAGATATTTGAGATCACACTTGAAACATGTCCTAATTTTTCTTTCTACAGCATTAATCATAATTTCTATGACAAAATGAACCCCATCATTTTGTTCCTTTTAAATTAAATGTTTTAAGTGTTACCAGTTTATTCCAATCAAGATGGCTTCAGGTGTGCCATACTTTTGTCATAAGTAAGGCTGTTAGCACTCTAGTTGTACTTTAGAACACTCTGGGAAGCTGCAGTAGAACACAAAGGAATCAACTGACAGTCTCTGCCCTTGTTGGATGTACATGTTTTACTGAGAATGTCAGACTTCATTCTCACATGACTGAGAAAGATAATGTGAATTTACAGAAAATATGCTCTCATTTTAGCTTCTGGAGCACCTTCCAAAACTGTATGGGACAAGCATGTGAAAATAGTTTTCTCTCAAACATGATTCATGATATCCCAGCAGAAGGTTTTTCACAGGGTAAAATCACCTTAGAACACACCACAATTCCTGAAATTAGTATGGTACCATCAACAAATGAATTCTAATGTAACTAAAGTCTGTTATCACCCTTTATAGTTCTCCTTTTGGTAACCCTCAAAATCTTCGATTCACTACAATGCATTTCAATGGGGTACTATCATTTATATTGGTCCCAAGATGGCTGCCAGCAATTCCAGGATGAAGTGCTGACAGCCAATCAGATCTCACGATGACATGTGTGGTTAGGCTCCGCCCAGATATATATGTGTTTTCTTTTTGAAATTTCTCAGGAACTACTGAACGGATTTACACCATTTAACCAAAAGGCACGACTCTGAACTAAGGGCTACCTTTTTGCCAAATTTGGTGTAATTCCGTTCAGCAGTTCGGGCTGTAGCTGCGACTAAATGTTCCTATGGAAAATTGCATGGGGAAAACACGTTTTGGGACCCCCTTTTTCTCGGCCCCCACTTGACGAATCACCCCGAAACTTTCAGGATAGGAGCGGACCGGAGCGGGCCATACGTTTTGAGAATTTCGCGAAGATTCGTCAGCCGGCGCCAAAGGTATTGGAAATAGAATGTTGCAAATTTCCTATGGAAAATAGGTCCTAACTATAACTATCTACTGGCGACCGCCAGTAGATAATATATATATATATATATATATATATATATATTCACTGAAAAAACCATAGGTTCAGACACGTTATAGTTAGAAATTAGCATTTAAAAAACCTTTGAAATTCACTGAAAAAACCATAGGTTTTAAGGACAGTTATAGTTAGTTGGACATTGCACTCGTACAAAACCCGTGAATTTCCCCCGTTATAGTTAGTTCAGCTAACTATAACTCGCGCCCCCGCAATTCACTGCTGATGACGTCACATATTACATCACTCATGACATGGTCAGTGACATCACTGATGACATCACTGATGACATCTCAAATGACATCACTGATGACATCATCTAGTGACTGTGTTTCTGTAAAGTTTAAATATTTTTAATGTATATAGGGAAAGACGTATTGAAGAATGAGTGGGTGTATAAGTGTCTGTATGGATGATTTAGTAGGTGCGTGACTAACTGTATAAGTGAGTGATTAAACTTATCTTACTGAATGCATGGCTTAGTGACTAAACTGGGTGAATGTCTGTATCCGTCTGTCTGTTGCTGTGTAAGTGGCTGCATGGGTTTGTGAATAGCTACATGAGTGTCTATATGAGTTATTGATTGGTTGTCTGAGTATCTGTATGGGTGCCTGAGTGTTTGTGTGGGTGGGGTGTGTGCGACTCTGTACATAGATGTGTGAGTGGGTGATTCACTGGGTGCATGATCTGAAGAGTGCGTCTGTGATGGACTGCTTGGGTGGGTGAGTGTGTGTATGGGTGTGTTAGTGAGTGAATGTATATCTCAGTGGTACATGTGCGAGTAACTACATATGTAAAAGGCAGTATATATGTGTGTTAGAGTATTTAAAAGGCTATAAGTGAGAGTGTGTGATTGTGAGAGTGGCTGTATGGATGCGTGTGTGCTTGTATCAGTTATTGTATAAGAGCGTAAGAATTTGCTAGTATTTGTATGAGCAAGTGAGCTGGTGTGTGTATAACTGTATAGGTGAGTAAATGGGTGTGTGATTAATTTTTTGCATGACTGACTAGGTGTGTGAGTACCTCTATGGATGAGTGGCGGTGTGTGAGTGTTTATATAGGTGTATGAGTGCATATGATAGTCCAGTACTGAGTGACTGTAAGTATGAGTGAGTGTACGGGTGAGTGAGTGGATGTGTGTGTAGACCTAAGAATCAGTGAGTGGGTATGTAGTTTTTGGTGTTGGAGTGTCTATGGTTTTGAGAATGGCAGTCTGTAAATAAGAGTGGGTGTATCAAAAGTTATATTAGGGTGTGAGATGATGCATGAAATTATCACATGGATGATGTCATCAGTTATGTCATTTGAGATGTCATCAGTGATGTCATCAGTGATGTCACTGACCATGTCATGAGTGATGTAATATGTGACGCCATCAGCAGTGAATTGCGGGGGCGCGAGTTATAGTTAGCTGAACTAACTATAACGGGGGAATTTCACGGGTTTTGTACGAGTGCAATGTCCAACTAACTATAACTGTCCCTAAAACCTATGGTTTTTTCAGTGAATTTCAAAGGTTTTTTAAATGCTAATTTCTAACTACAACGTGTCTGAAACCTATGGTTTTTTCAGTGAATTTCAAAGGTTTTTTAAATGCTAATTTCTAACTATAACTGTCCCTAAAACCTATGGTTTTTTCAGTGAATTTCAAAGGTTTTTTAAATGCTAATTCCTAACTATAACATGTCTGAAACCTATGTTTTTTTCAGTGAATTTCAAAGGTTTTGTAAATGACAATTTTTAAATGTATTAATTGTTATATTTATTTTTGGATACTGATTTACTACATTTTTAAAACTATTTATTTTTAGATATTTTATTTTTTAAATTACATTGTAATTACATTATACATTACATTACAAAATATACTTTCTCAGAATGAATTACTTTAGTTTAAATAGTTTGCAAATAGGCAATAGAGTTTTAAGTACAGTAGTTACAGTTGTTGCAATGGGCAACACAATTTCAAACACAATGCAACATTGATCTCAATGTGAATTTCTAGTTAAATGCAATTAGTTACTTTAGGGATTACTTTTCTAACCACAGGACTGGATCCTAGATTCAGTCCTGGGACATCTCCTGTAAACAGTTGAGTAAAAGCGTTTTGGTTACAGTAGTGATTTTTAAGGAATATTATTGTATTTTAAAAGTTGACACAAACTTTTTCACATAGAATCACTAATGTTATCCTATGGGAGGAAATTCACTTAGCAGGTAAGTAGTGTTATCGTTACTTTTTCTTACTCAGTGTTGGATCCTGGTTCCAGCACTGGTGCATCTCCTGTAAACAGTTGAAAGAATGTGTTTAAGTCATACAGGCGATTTTTAAGGAATATTTGTAGTTTGAGAAAATCGACACTTTGAAACTTTTCTGCTGAAAACCAGACAATGGATTCCTATGGAAGGAAATATAAGTTACTGGTAAGTACGGTTAGAATTACTTTTCAGGGTCAGTGCTGGGCTAAAAGATGCAGCACTGGGTTCTCTCCTGATAACAGGTGAGTAAATCGGAATTCGTAGTTTGGTTGATTTTAGAGGAATATTATAAAGTTCCAAAACTCCACACTTAGAAGAATTTCCAAGTGAAACCGGTCAATGTTAGCCTATGGAAGGAAATTCAAGTTGTGGTAAGTACGGTTAAAATTACTTTTCAGGATTAGTACTGGGCTGAAAGATGCAGCACTGAGGTCTCTCCTGATAACAGGTGAGTAAATCGGAATTCGTATTTTGGCTGATTTTATAGGAATATTATAAAGTTCCAAAACTCCACACTTAGAAGAATTTCCAAGTGAAACCAGTCAATGATATCCTATGGAAGGAAATTCAAGTTACTGGTAAGTACGGTTAAAATTACTTTTCAGGATCAGTACTGGGCTCAAAGGTGCAGCACTGAGGTCTCTCCTGATAACAGGTGAGTAAATCGGAATTCGTAGTTCGGCTGATTTTAGAGGAATATTCGCACAATGGTGAAGGAAGGGGGTGGGGCCTGAGGTGACATGTCTGCAAACACACCCAGTGGCGCATTTTAAGTTGGAGAATTAATTCTTCCTCAATCCCGACGGTCCCTAGGGGCCAACAAGCCCACCAGATACCTCCAGTATGCGCCAGAGAGCTGCGTTGCAAAGAAGTGTTCAGAGGCCACGCCCCTTTTTACAACACTCTGCAACGCAGCTCCGTGGCGCTTACTGGAGGTACCTGGTGGGCTAGTTGGCCCACAGGGACCCTCAGGATTGAAGGGGATTTAATTCCCCATCTTAAAACGCGCCACGGGGCCTGTTTGCACAGATATCACCTGAAGCCCCGCCCCCTCCCTTCACCACTGTGCAAACGCGCCCGTGGCACGTTTTAAGTTGGGGATTAAGTCCCCATGAATCCTGAGGGTCCCTGGGGCCAACTAGCTCACCATGTACCTCCAAAAGCGCCACAGAGCTGCGTTGCAGAGAGGTGTAAAGGGGCATGTCCTCTGTACACCTCTCTGCAACGCAGCCCTAGCATACTGGAGGTTCCTGGTGGGCTAGTTGGCCCCAGAGACACCAATATTCAAGGAATTCGTTCCCCATCTGCAAACGCGCGATGCCGGTATTTTTTTAATTTGTTTTTTAAGAAGGGGGCTGTGTGGCCCCCCTTCTTTCTAATTTTTGGCCCTGGGGACCCCATCTCCCAGGGCCTGCCCTAATATTTTGTTTTAATTTAAAAAACAATTTGAAGGGGGCCGCGTGGCCCCCCTCCCGAGGCCTTAATCGGCCCTGGGGACCCCATCCCCCGGGGCATGGCCTTCTTTTTTCTTTTTTTTACTTATAGAGGGGGGCTGCGTTGCCCCCTCCTCAGGCCACTTATGGCCCCGGGGACCCCATCCCCCGGGGCACGGCCTTTTCTTTTTAAATGTTTTTTCATTTTGGGGAGGGGGCCGCGTGGCCCCCTCCCGAGCCCTACTTGCCCCGGGGACCCCATCCCCCGCGGCTGGCCCTCTCCGTTGGGGACTGTGGGGGGTCCCCAATCCCCCCACAGTCCCGCCGGCTCCCGCGTCCCTTGGGAGCCGGCATTGCTTTCCACATGGGGAGCTGCTAACATGCAGCTCCCCGTGTGGAAAAGCAATTGCTTGGATATTGGAAGCGAGAGCAGGTTTCCTGCTCTCTCTTCCAATATCCAAAGCAGTTTGCTATGGCAGGACGGGACCCGCGAGGCTCCCGTCCTGCCATAGCTAAACTACAGTGTCCCGGGGTAGGAACCCCGGGACACTGCAGGAGCCGGCCCTGGGGGTGGTGGTCCCCAGGGCCATTACAGGCTCCAGGAGGGGGCCGCGCGGCCCCCTCCCCACATCTGCAAAGCCCCGGGGAGGTGGTGGTCCCCGGGGCTTCGGGGGTCCAAACGGACCCCCATTTTAAAATTTTTAGTGCCCCGGGGAGGTGGCGGTCCCCGGGGCGTGTGGGGGGGCTGGAGCCCCCCCACACAGGTATATAAAAATTTTAAAAGGAAGCCCCGGGGGTGGCGGTCCCCGGGGCTGCGGGAGGGCTCAGAGCCCTCTCGCACCATTTTTATTAGAAAGCCCCAGGGGTGGTGGTCCCCGGGGCTTGGGGGGCCTTAGAGGCCCCCCATAAACAATAAACCCACCCCCCACATGCCCCTGGGACTTGGGCCACCCGGGGGCAAATTTGCATCGAAGCGCGGAGACCGCGCTTCGATTTTTTCGGCAGGATCCGCGCACCCTGAGCACATCCTGCCGATTTTTTAAAAAACATGCTTTTTCTGCCCAGGGGTCCTTGTGGGACCCCCTGAGCAGACCTAGAGGGTCAGGGTGTTTCTACCCTGCCCCCTTTTGCACTTTGCGCACATGTTTCTGTCCCTCGATTCTACCGAGGGACAAAATAGCTGCCAACACTTCCTGATTTGGAGTGTTGACAGCCACTTGACAACCAATTAGCATGCAGCTCGTGGTCGGGAGGGTACGCGGACCCTACTCGGCCATAGATATATGTCAGGCTCCTCTT
>CAWUFW010031624.1:0-15212 GCA_963921515.1 Calotriton arnoldi | reverse complement strand
GTTACTTTAGTTAAGTTACGTATTGCTCTAACTATAACGTCCCTAAAACCTATGGTTTTTTCAGTGAATTTCAAAGGTTTTTTAAATGCTAATTTCTAACTATAACGTGCCTGAAACCTATGATTTTTAAAGAGAATTTCAAAGGTTTTTTAAATGCTAGTTTCTAACTATGCCTACAGAGGTAGGACATGTGAAGAAAGAAGAAAAAAACGCATAGAAAGAAGCAAAAGATGTGCAGAAAGAACCAACAGAGGAGCAGAAAGAGGCCTTGTTGCAAAATCATCCTGTGCCCACAACTTTTCAGACGGGTACTGGTGGTAACTGACTCTGACTAACCAGAGCCAGTGCTATGCTAAAAACACTTAGAATACAGTGAAAACACCTACATACACTAGGGAACACTATGCGTTGGGGTACCCCTGTGATTAGCATGACCTCCTCTGCAAGTCCCTAGTACATAATAGGGCAGGGGGATTAAAACTACCTCTTAGGGTAGTGCAGTGGTGTTTGTGTAGTGTAGGGGGTCATGCTGGGGGTAGATTTAGGGTTTAGGGTAGTGCAGTGGTGTTTGGGTAGTGTAGGGAGTCGTGCTGGGGGGAGGGTTTAGGGTAGTGCAGTGGTGTTTGGATAGTGTAGGGGGTCGTGCTGGGGGTAGTGTTTTAGGGTAGTGCAGTGGTGTTTGGGTAGTGTAGGGGGTCGTGCTGGGGTAGTGATTTAGGGTAGTGCAGTGGTGTTTGGGTAATGTAGGGGTACTGCTGGGGGTAGTGTTTTAGGGTTTAGGGTAGTGCAGTGGTGTTTGGGTAGTGTAGGAGGTCGTGTTTTAGGGTTTAGGGTAGTGCAGTGGTCTTTGGGTAGTGTAGGGAGTCGTGCGGGGGTAGTGTTTTAGGGTTTAGGGTAGTGTAGGGGGTCATGGGGGGTAGTGTTTTAGGGATTAGGGTAGTGCATTGGTGTTTGGGTAGTGTAGGGGGTCATGCGGGGGTAGTGTTTTAGGGTTTAGGGCAGTGCAGTGGTGTTTGGAAAGTGTAGTGGTTCGTGCTGGGGGTAGTTTTTTAGGGTTTAGGGTAGTGCAGTGGTGTTTGTGTAGTGTAGGGGGTAGTGTTTTAGGGTTTAGGGTAGTGCAGTGGTGTTTGTGTAGTGTAGGAGGTCGTGTTTTAGGGTTTAGGGTAGTGCAGTGGTCTTTGGGTAGTGTAGGGAGTCGTGCGGGGGTAGTGTTTTAGGGTTTAGGGTAGTGTAGGGGGTCATGCGGGGTAGTGTTTTAGGGATTAGGGTAGTGCATTGGTGTTTGGGTAGTGTAGGGGTCATGCGGGGGTAGTGTTTTAGGGTTTAGGGCAGTGCAGTGGTGTTTGGGTAGTGTAGGGGTCGTGCTGGGGGAGTGTTTTAGGGTTTAGGGCAGTGCAGTGGTGTCCGGGTAGTGTAGGGGTCGTGCTGGGGGAGTGTTTTAGGGTTTAGGGCAGTGCAGTGGTGTTTGGGTAGTGTAGGGGTCGTGCTGGGGGAGTGTTTGAGGGTTTAGGGCAGTGCAGTCGTGTTCGGGTAGTGTAGGGGGTTGTGCTGGGGGTAGTATTTTAGGGTTTAGGGTAGTGCAGTGGTGTTCGGGTAGTGTAGGGCGTCATGCTGGGGGTAGTGTTCTAGGGTTTAGGGCAGTGCAGTGGTGTTTGGGCAGTATAGGGGGTAATGCTGGGGGTGGTGTTTTAGGGTTTAGGGCAGTGCAGTGGTGTTCGGGCAGTGTAGGGGGTCGTGCTGGGGGTGGTGTTTCAGGGTCTAGGGCAGTGCAGTGGTGTTCGGGCAGTGTAGGGGGTGGTGTTTCAGGGTTTAGGGCAGTGCAGTGGTGTTCGGGCAGTGTAGGGGGTCGTGCAGGGGGTGGTGTTTCAGGTTTTAGGGCAGTGGTGTTTGGGCAGTGTAGGGGGTTGTGCTGGGGGTGGTGTTTCAGGGTTTGGGGCAGTGCAGTGGAGTTCGAGCAGTAAAGGGGTCGTGCTGGGGGTGGTGTTTCAGGGTTTAGGGCAGTGCAGTGGTGTTCGGGCAGTGTAGGGGGCGGTGCAGGGGTGGTGTTTCAGGGTTTTGGGCAGTGCAGTGGTGTTTGGGCAGTGTAGGGGTGGTGCAGGGGGTGGTGTTTCAGGGTTTAGGGCAGTGCAGTGGTGTTCGGGCAGTGTAGGGGGTCATGCAGGGGGTGGTGTTTCAGGGTTTAGGGCAGTGCAGTGGTGTTCGGGCAGTGTAGGGGTTGTGCTGGGGCTGGTGTTTCAGGGTTTAGGGCAGTACAGTGGTGTTCAGGCAGTGTAGGGGTCGTGCTGGGGCTGGTGTTTCAGGGTTTAGGGCAGTGCAGTGGTATTCAGGCAGTGTAGGGGTCATGCTGGGGCTGGTGTTTCAGGGTTTAGGGCAGTGCAGTGGTGTTCGGGCAGTGTAGGGGGTCTTGCTGGGGCTGGTGTTCCAGAGTCTAGGGCAGTGCAGTGGTGTTCGGGCAGTGTAGGGGTCTTGCTGGGGCTGGTGTTTCAGGGTTTAGGGCAGTGCAGTGGTGTTCAGGCAGTGTAGGGGGTCGTGCTGGGGGTGGTGTTTCAGGGTTTAGGGCAGTGCAGTGGTGTTCGGGCAGTGTAGGGGGTCGTGCTGGGGGAGGGTTTAGGGTAGTGCAGTGGTGTTTGGGTAGTGTAGGGGGTCGTGCTGGGGGTAGTGTTTTAGGGTAGTGCAGTGGTGTTTGGGTAGTGTAGGGGGTCGTGCTGGGGGTAGTGATTTAGGGTAGTGCAGTGGTGTTTGGGTAATGTAGGGGTACTGCTGGGGGTAGTGTTTTAGGGTTTAGGGTAGTGCAGTGGTGTTTGGGTAGTGTAGGAGGTCGTGTTTTAGGGTTTAGGGTAGTGCAGTGGTCTTTGGGTAGTGTAGGGAGTCGTGCGGGGGTAGTGTTTTAGGGTTTAGGGTAGTGTAGGGGGTCATGGGGGGTAGTGTTTTAGGGATTAGGGTAGTGCATTGGTGTTTGGGTAGTGTAGGGGGTCATGCGGGGGTAGTGTTTTAGGGTTTAGGGCAGTGCAGTGGTGTTTGGAAAGTGTAGTGGTACGTGCTGGGGGTAGTTTTTAGGGTTTAGGGTAGTGCAGTGGTGTTTGTGTAGTGTAGGGGGTAGTGTTTTAGGGTTTAGGGTAGTGCAGTGGTGTTTGTGTAGTGTAGGAGGTCGTGTTTTAGGGTTTAGGGTAGTGCAGTGGTCTTTGGGTAGTGTAGGGAGTCGTGCGGGGGTAGTGTTTTAGGGTTTAGGGTAGTGTAGGGGGTCATGCGGGGGTAGTGTTTTAGGGATTAGGGTAGTGCATTGGTGTTTGGGTAGTGTAGGGGTCATGCGGGGGTAGTGTTTTAGGGTTTAGGGCAGTGCAGTGGTGTTTGGGTAGTGTAGGGGTCGTGCTGGGGGAGTGTTTTAGGGTTTAGGGCAGTGCAGTGGTGTCCGGGTAGTGTAGGGGGTCGTGCTGGGGGAGTGTTTTAGGGTTTAGGGCAGTGCAGTGGTGTTTGGGTAGTGTAGGGGGTCGTGCTGGGGGAGTGTTTGAGGTTTAGGGCAGTGCAGTCGTGTTCGGGTAGTGTAGGGGGTTGTGCTGGGGGTAGTATTTTAGGGTTTAGGGTAGTGCAGTGGTGTTCGGGTAGTGTAGGGCGTCATGCTGGGGGTAGTGTTCTAGGGTTTAGGGCAGTGCAGTGGTGTTTGGGCAGTATAGGGGGTAATGCTGGGGGTGGTGTTTTAGGGTTTAGGGCAGTGCAGTGGTGTTCGGGCAGTGTAGGGGGTCGTGCTGGGGGTGGTGTTTCAGGGTCTAGGGCAGTGCAGTGGTGTTCGGGCAGTGTAGGGGGTGGTGTTTCAGGGTTTAGGGCAGTGCAGTGGTGTTCGGGCAGTGTAGGGGGTCGTGCAGGGGTGGTGTTTCAGGTTTTAGGGCAGTGGTGTTTGGGCAGTGTAGGGGGTTGTGCTGGGGGTGGTGTTTCAGGGTTTGGGGCAGTGCAGTGGAGTTCGAGCAGTAAAGGGGTCGTGCTGGGGGTGGTGTTTCAGGGTTTAGGGCAGTGCAGTGGTGTTCGGGCAGTGTAGGGGGCGGTGCAGGGGGTGGTGTTTCAGGGTTTTGGGCAGTGCAGTGGTGTTTGGGCAGTGTAGGGGGTGGTGCAGGGGGTGGTGTTTCAGGGTTTAGGGCAGTGCAGTGGTGTTCGGGCAGTGTAGGGGGTCATGCAGGGGTGGTGTTTCAGGGTTTAGGGCAGTGCAGTGGTGTTCGGGCAGTGTAGGGGGTTGTGCTGGGGCTGGTGTTTCAGGGTTTAGGGCAGTACAGTGGTGTTCAGGCAGTGTAGGGGGTCGTGCTGGGGCTGGTGTTTCAGGGTTTAGGGCAGTGCAGTGGTATTCAGGCAGTGTAGGGGGTCATGCTGGGGCTGGTGTTTCAGGGTTTAGGGCAGTGCAGTGGTGTTCGGGCAGTGTAGGGGGTCTTGCTGGGGCTGGTGTTCCAGAGTCTAGGGCAGTGCAGTGGTGTTCGGGCAGTGTAGGGGGTCTTGCTGGGGCTGGTGTTTCAGGGTTTAGGGCAGTGCAGTGGTGTTCAGGCAGTGTAGGGGGTCGTGCTGGGGGTGGTGTTTCAGGGTTTAGGGCAGTGCAGTGGTGTTCGGGCAGTGTAGGGGGTCGTGCTGGGGCTAGTGTTTCAGGATTTAGGGCAGAGCAATGGTGTTCAGGCAGTGTAGGGGTTTTGCTGGAGGTGGTGTTTCAGGGTTTAGGGCAGTGCAGTGGTGTTCGTGCAGTGTAGGGGGTGGTGTTTCAGGGTTTAGGGCAGTGGTGTTCAGGCAGTGTAGGGGTCTTGCTGGGGTTGATGTTTCAGGGTTTAGGGCAGTGCAGTGGTGTTCGGGCAGTGTAGGGGTCGTGCTGGGCGTGGTGTTTCAGGGTTTAGGGCAGTGCAGTGGTGTTCTGGCAGTGTAGGAGGTCGTGCAGGGGTGGTGTTTCAGGGATTAGGGCAGTGCAGTGGTGTTCGGGCAGTGTAGGGGTCGTGCTGGGGGTGGTGTTTCAGGGTTTAGGCTAGTGCAGTGGTGTTCGGGCAGTGTAGGGTGTCGTGCTGAGGGGTGGTGTTTCAGGGTTTAGGGCAGTGCAGTGGTGTTCGGGCAGTGTAGGGGGTCGTGCAGGGGTGGTGTTTCAGGGTTTAGGGCAGTGCAGTGGTGTTCGGGCAGTGTAGGGAATCGTGCAGGGGTGGTGTTTCAGGGTTTAGGGCAGTGCAGTGGTGTTCGGCCAGTGTAGGTGGTCTTGCTGGGGGTGGTGTTTCAGGCTTTAGTGCAGTGGTGTTCGGGCAGTGTAGGGGGTCTTGCTGGGGGTGGTGTTTCAGGGTTTAGGGCAGTGCAGTGGTGTTCGGGCAGTGTAGGGGGTCTTGCTGGGGCTGGCGTTTCAGGGTTTAGGGCAGTGCAGTGGTGTTCTGGCAGTGTAGGGGGTCGTGCTGGGGCAGGTGTTTGAGGGTTTAGGGTAGTGCAGTGGTGTTCGGGCAGTGTAGGGGGTCGTGCTGGGGCTGCTGTTTCAGGGTTTAGGGCAGTGCAGTGGTGTTCGGGCAGTATACGGGGTTGTGCTGGGGCTGGTGTTTCAGGGTTTAGGGCAGTGCAGTGGTGTTCGGGCAGAGTAGGGGGTCGTGCTGGGGGTGGTGTTTCAGGGTTTAGGGCAGTGCAGTGGTGTTCGGGCAGTGTAGGGGTCGTGCTGGGGCTGGTGTTTCATGGTTTTGGGCAGTGCAGTGGTGTTCGGGCAGTGTAGGGGGTCGTGCTGGGGGTGGTGTTTCAGGGTTTAGGGCAGTGCAGTGGTGTTCGGGCAGTGTAGGGGGTCGTGCTGGGGGTGGTGTTTCAGGGTTTAGGGCAGTGCAGTGGTGTTCGGGCAGTGTAGGGGGTCTTGCTGGGGGTGGTGTTTCAGGGTTTAGGGCAGTGGTGTTCGGGCAGTGTAGGGGGCTTGCTGGGGTGATGTTT
Organism: Calotriton arnoldi; assembly: GCA_963921515.1. Lineage (NCBI taxonomy): Eukaryota > Metazoa > Chordata > Amphibia > Caudata > Salamandridae > Calotriton > Calotriton arnoldi. Next base: position 9,305 of record CAWUFW010031624.1, on the reverse strand, counting down.
CAGGGTTTAGGGCAGTGCAGTGGTGTTCGGGCAGTGTAGGGGGTCTTGCTGGGGGTAGTGTTTAGGGTTTAGGGCAGTGCAGTGGTGTTCGTGCAGTGTAGGGGGTCATGCTGGGGGTGGTGTGTCAGGGTTTAGGGCAGTGCAGTAGTGTTCGGGCAGTGTAGGGTATCGTGCAGGGGGTGGTGTTTCAGGGTTTAGGAAAGTGCAGTGGTGTTCGGGCAGTGTAGGGGTTCATGCTGGGGGTGGTGTTTCAGGGTTTAGGGCAGTGCAGTGGTGTTCGGGCAGTGTAGGGGGTCATGCAGGGGTGGTGTTTCAGGGTTTAGGGCAGTGCAGTGGTGTTCGGGCAGTGTAGGGGTCGTGCTGGAGCTGGTGTTTCAGGGTTTAGGGCAGTGCAGTGGTGTTCGGGCAGTGTAGGGGGTCTTGCTGGGGGTGGTGTTTCAGGGTTTAGGGCAGTGCAGTGGTGTTCGGGCAGTGTAGGGGGTCTTGCTGGGGGTGATGTTTCAGGGTTTAGTGCAGTGCAGTGGTGTTCGGGCAGTGTAGGGGGTTGTGCTGGGGGTGGTGTTTCAGGGTTTAGGGCAGTGGTGTTCGGGCAGTGTAGGGGTCTTGCTGGGGGTGATGTTTCAGGGTTTAGGGCAGTGCAGTGGTGTTCAGGCAGTGTAGGAGGTCTTGCTGGGTATAGTGTTTCAGGGTTTAGGGCAGTGCAGTGGTGTTCGGGCAGTGTAGGGGGCGTGCTGGGGGTGGTGTTTCAGGGTTTAGGGCAGTGCAGTGGTGTTCGGGCAGTGTAGGGGGTCATGAAGGGGGTGGTGTTTCAGGGTTTAGGGCAGTGCAGTGGTGTTCAGGCAGTGTAGGGGGCCGTGCAGGGGCTGGTGTTTCAGGGTTTAGGGCAGTGCAGTGGTGTTCGGGCAGTGTAGGGGGTCTTGCTAGGGGTAGTGTTTTAGGGTTTAGGGTAGTGCAGTGGTGCTTGTGTAGTGTAGGGGGTCGTGCTGGGGGTAGTGTTTTAGGGTTTAGGGTAGTGCAGTGGTGTTTGTGTAGTGTAGGGTCATGTTTTAGGGTAGTGCAGTGGTGTTTGGTTAGTGTAGGGGGTCGTGCTGGGGGTAGTGTTTTAGGATTTAGGTTAGTGCAGTGGTGTTTGGGTAGTGTAGGGGGTCGTGCTGGGGGTAGTGTTTTAGAGTTTAAGGTAGTGCAGTGGTGTTTGTGTAGTGTAGGGGTCGTGCTGGGGGTAGTGTTTTAGGGTTTAGGGTAGTGCAGTGGTGCTTGTGTAGTGTAGGGGTCATGCTGGGGGTAGTGTTTTAGGGTTTAGGGTAGTGCAGTGGTGTTTGTGTAGTGTAGGGGGTCATGTTTTAGGGTAGTGCAGTGGTGTTTGGGTAGTGTAGGGGTTGTGCTGGGGGTAGTGTTTTAGGGTTTAGGGCAGTGCAGTGGTGTTTGTGTAGTGTAGGGGTCATGCTGGGGGTAGTGTTTTATGTATTAGGATAGTGCAGTGGTGCTTGTGTAGTGTAGGGGGTCATGCTGGGGGTAGTGTTTTAGGGTTTAGGGTAGTGCAGTGGTGTTTTTGTAGTGTAGGGGGTCATGTTTTAAGATGCAACGCTCCAATACCTGACCAGTCTGCACTACATAAAACTGCAAAAAATAAAAATAAAAAGTGTTTTTCACACTTTTGTCATTGGGCTATATGTGGGCTACATCTGGGTAATATTTGTGCTGCATTTGGGCTCTTTTTTCACTGGTGGCCATCTTGGAAGACTTCTTTGTTATGAAGTTTCCTAATTTCCTCATTTACTGCAGTCTCCTCAGTAGGAAATGCTTTCAGTTTTTACTTTGATTCCATCAAGAAAGCATTCAGATGTGTCACACATTTGCCATAAATTCAGAATGTTAGAACTCTAGTTGTTCATTAGATCACTGTAGTAAAGCTACTGCTCACCAAGGAGTTAACTGGAAGTCTACTGCTGGTATTGAAAGTGATTGTTTCAGTCTGCATGTCAGAATATTCTAATGAAATAGAAGAGGATTTGAGATCTCACTTAAAACATGCACTAAATTTTCTTTTTGCAGCACTAACCATAATTTCTATGGCAAAATGAACCCCCTCATTTTGTTCCTTTTTAAATTAAATGTTTTAAGTGTTACCAGTTTATTCCAATCAAGATGGCTTCAGGTGTGCCATACTTTTGTCATAAGTAAGGCTGTTAGCACTCTAGTTGTTCTTTAGAACACTCCCGGAAGCTGCAGTAGAACACAAAGGCATCAACTGACAGGCTGCTCCTGTTGAAATATAACAGGAAGATATTTGAGATCTCACTTAAAACATGTCCTAATTTTTCTTTCTACAGCACTAACCATAATTTCTATGGCAAAATGAACCCCCTCATTTTGTTCCTTTTTAAATTAAATGTTTTAAGTGTTACCAGTTTTTTCCAATCAAGATGGCTTCAGGTGTGCCATACTTTTGTCATAAGTAAGACTGTTAGCACTCTAGTTGTTCTTTAGAACACTCTGGGAAGCTGCAGTAGAACACAAAGGCATCAACTGACAGGCTGCTCCTGTTGAAATATAACAGGAAGATATTTGAGATCACACTTGAAACATGTCCTAATTTTTCTTTCTACAGCACTAACCATAATTTCTATGACAAAATGAACCACATCATTTTGTTCCTTTTTAAATTAAATGTTTTAAGTGTTACCAGTTTATTCCAATCAAGATGGCTTCAGGTGTGCCATACTTTTGTCATAAGTAAGGCTGTTAGCACTCTAGTTGTTCTTTAGAACACTCTGGGAAGCTGCAGTAGAACACAAAGGCATCAACTGACAGGCTGCTCCTGTTGAAATATAACAGGAAGATATTTGAGATCACACTTGAAACATGTCCTAATTTTTCTTTCCAGAGCACTAACCATAATTTCTATGACAAGATGAACCCCATCATTTTGTTCCTTTTTAAATTAAATGTTTTAAGTGTTACCAGTTTATTCCAATCAAGATGGCTTCAGGTGTGCCATACTTTTGTCATAAGTAAGGCTGTTAGCACTCTAGTTGTTCTTTAGAACACTCTGGGAAGCTGCAGTAGAACACAAAGGAATCAACTGACAGTCTCTGCCCTTGTTGGATTTACATGTTTTACTGAGAATGTCAGACTTCATTCTCACATGACTGAGAAAGATAATGTGAATTTACAGAAAATATGCTCTCATTTTAGCTTCTGGAGCACCTTCCAAAACTGTATGGGACAAGCATGTGAAAATAGTTTTCTCTCAAACATGATTCATGATATCCTAGCAGAAGGTTTTTCACAGGGTAAAATCACCTTAGAACACACCACAATTCCTGAAATTAGTATAGTACCATCAACAAATGAATTCTAATGTAACTAAAGTCTGTTATCACCCTTTATAGTTCTCCTTTTGGTAACCCTCAAAATCTTTGATTCACTACAATGCATTTCAATGGGGTACTATCATTTATATTGGTCCCAAGATGGCTGCCAGCAATTCCAGGATGAAGTGCTGACAGCCAATCATATCTCACGATGACATGTGTGGTTAGGCTCCGCCCAGATATATATGTGTTTTTACTTTTTCGATTTTCTCAGCAACTACTGAACGGATTTACACCATTTAACAAAAGGGTTCTTTCTGAACCAAGAACTACCTCTTTGCCAAATTTGGTGTAATTCCGTTCAGCAGTTCGGGCTGTAGCCTTGCATAAAGTTTCCTATGGGAAATTGATTTTCTGACTCTTAGACTCTTATTTTTTTAATTTCTCCGCAACTACTGAACGGATTTACACCATTTAACAAAAAGGGTTCTTTCTGAACCAAGAACTACCTCTTTGCTAAATTTTGTGTAATTCCGTTCAGCAGTTCGGGCTGTAGCCGTGTCTAAAGTTTCCTATGGGAAAATGAATGGGGAAAACACGTTTTGGGACCCCCCTTTTTTCTCGGCCCTCGCTTGACGAGTCACCCCGAAACTTTCAGGGTAGGAGCGGACCGGAGCGGGCCATAAAGTTTGAAAATTTCGCGAAGATTCGTCAACCGACGCAAGAGCTATTTCAAATAGAATGTCGCGGATTTCCTATGGAAAATAGGTCCTAACTATAACTATCTACTGGCGACCGCCAGTAGATAATATATATATATATATATATATATATATATATATATATATATATATATATATATATATATATTACCTACTGGCGGTCGCCAGTAGGTAGTTATAGTTAGGACCTCGTTTCTATTCAAAAGCGTTTTTCTTTTCCCAATAACTTTGGCGCCGGTTGACGAATCTTCGCGAAATTTTCAAAACTAGTGGGGCGTTCCGGTCAGCTCCTGTCTGGAAAGATTCAGGGTGATTCGTCAAGCAGGGGCCGAGAAAAAAGGGGGGTCCCAAAACGCGTTTTCCCCATGTTAATTTCCATTGGAAACTTTAGACAAAGCTACAGCCCGAACTGCTGAACGGAATTACACCAAATTTGGCAAAAAGGTAGCGCTTGGTTCAGAAAGCGACACTTTTTTAAATGGTGTAAATCCGTTCAGTAGTTCTTGAGAAATTTAAAAAAGGAAACCTTCGATAACTGGGCGGAGCCTAACCACACATCTCCTCCCGAGCACGAGCTTGCCTCTGATTGGCTGCCGACACTTCAAACCAGGAAGTGTTGGCAGCCATCTTGTGCCTCGGACGAGGGAGAAAGAAAAAGGTAAGAGAAAGATAAAAAAACAAGAAAAGGGGGCAGGTAAAAAACACCCTGACCCCAGGACCCCCAGGCCCAAAAAAAGATTTTTTTTAAAAAAATTTGGGCGGGGTCGTGCCGGGTGCGCGAATCTGTCCGAAAATTTTAAAAAATGAAGCGCGGTCTCCCGCTCTTCGTTTTCAAAGCCCCCGGGTGGGCCAAGTCCCGGGGGCAATTTTTTTATGTAGCGGGGGCCCGCGGTGGCCCCCGCAACCCCGGGGACCGCCACCTCCCCGGGGCTTGATAATTTATTCACGGGGGCACGCGGCCCCCCGCAGCCCCGGGGACCATCACCGGGCTTTATTGATTATAGAGTGGGGGGCCCTCGCGGGCCCCCCAAGCCCCAGGGACCGGCACCTCCCCGGGGCTTAATTTCAATAAGGGCGGGGGGGCCTCTCAGCCCCCCCAAGCCCCGGGGACCGCCACCTCCCCGGGGCTGTCATAATTAATTAGTGTGGGGGGGCTCAAGCCCCCCCACACTGCCCCAGGGACCACCACCTCCCGGGGCACTTTGTATTTAAATACGGGGTCCGTTACGGACCCCCGTGCACCCCAGGGCCCCAAAAAGTTAAAAAGGGGGCCCACACAGCCCCCCTTGTAACATTTTTTTTTTTTTTAAAACCCAGCATCTCGCCGGAGGCCACGCCCCCTTTCTCCACCACTCTGCAAACACGCCCCCTGGCGCGTTGTTAGTTGTGGAATTAATTCCCCTTGAATACTGAGGGTCCCCGGGGGTCAACTAGCCCATCAGGTACCTCCAATATGCGCCACAGAGCTGGTTGCAGGGAGGTGGTCCGAGGCCACGCCCCTTTTTACACCTCTCTGCAACGCAGCTCTGTGGCGCTTACTGGAGGTACCTGGTGGGCTAGTTGGCCCCCGGGGGCCCTCAGGATTCAAGGGGACTTAATCCCCCAACTTACAATGCACCAGGGGGCGCATTTGCACAGTGGTGCAGGGAGGGGGAGGGGCCTGATATGACAAGTGTGCAAACACGCCCTGTGGCACGTTGTAAATTGGGGGATTAAGTCCCCTTCAATCCTGAGGGTCCCTGGGGGTGGGGCGATGAGGTCCTCTTGTGTCCTGAGGACCTCAGGACACAAGTGGACTTCATCCCCCGAGCAGCAGTGCGCCAAGAGGCGTGTTTGCAGAGTGGTGTAAAAAGGGGGCGTGGTCTCGGACCACCTCTCTGCAATCCAGCTCTGTGGCGCATATTGGAGGTACCTGGTGGGCTAGTTGGCCCCCAGTTACCCTCAGTATTCAAGGGGAATTAATTCCCCAACTAACAACGCACCAGGGGGCGCGTTTGCAGAGTGGTGCAGGGAGGGGGAGGGGCCTGATATGACAAGTGTGCAAACACGCCCTGTGGCACGTTGTAAATTGGGGGATTAAGTCCCCTTCAATCCTGAGGGTCCCTGGGGGTGGGGCGATGAGGTCCTCTTTTGTCCTGAGGACCTCAGGACACAAGTGGACTTCATCCCCCGAGCAGCAGTGCGCCAAGAGGCGTGTTTGCAGAGTGGTGTAAAAAGGGGGCGTGGTCTCGGACCACCTCTCTGCAATCCAGCTCTGTGGCGCATATTGGAGGTACCTGGTGGGCTAGTTGGCCCCCAATTACCCTCAGTATTCAAGGGGAATTAATTCCCCAACTAACAACGCACCAGGGGCCGCGTTTGCAGAGTGGTGGAGAAAGGGGCCGTGGCCTTTGTCTACCTCTCAGCAATCCCACTGCATGGGGCTTACTGGAGGTAAGAGGTAGGCTAGTTGGCCCCTAAAGGACCCCCAGCAGCGAAGGGGACTTCAATCCCCATCCAAGAGCGCACCAGGGAGCCCGTTTGTAGAGTGGTGGGCAAAGGGGGCGTGGCCTGCTCTTCGAACTTAGCAATGCTGCTGTGTGGGACTTACTGGAGGTAATAGGAGGGTAGTTGGCCCCAAGGATGTCCTTGGGGCCAACTACCCCTCTTGTTGCCTCCAGTAAGTCCCGCACAGTGGGATTGCTAAGACGTCTTCGGAGGCCATGCCCCCCTTTCTCCACCATTCTACAAACGTGCCTCCTGCCAGACTACGGGATGGGGGATGAAGTCCAATTTACTCCTGAGGGACTTTGGGGGCGAAGAAGCCCTACTGGTACCTCCTGAAAGCCCTACGCACCGGAATTCCTGGGCACTGGTCGGAGGCCCAGCACCCTTTCTCCACCACTCTGCAAACATGACTACTAGTTAAAGAAGTGTTTGCAATGTAATAGGTTTCGCATTTGCGAGAATTTGAGCTATTGGTGTTGCAAATGCAAAAGTTTTTTACTAATGTTTTTTGGAGTGGAGTGGATGTACGTTGTGTGTAGTGGAATTATGTGGTATGTTGTGCAGTGAAATTATGTGGATAGAAAGTATGTGGTATTTAGTGTATAGGAATTATGTAGAGTGGGATTATGTGTTATGGAGAGTAATTATGTGGTATGGTAGTCTGTGTTGTGGAGTGGTAACCTCAGGTTTAGTCTTCCTCGTTTCCATAGAAGCTCAAGTATGAACTCAGTGAGACAAAAAGATGGAATCACTGAGGAGCACTTGTGGACCTAGTCAGAGGTATGAGCAGGGCCACTGGAATTATGTGACTGTTTGGCTGCACCGACTTTCGCACAATTATACATTTTCTGCATTAGCCACATAATTCATCATCTGCACCCTAATCTGCAGATTTGAACAAAAAAAGCCTTGTTTCTAGCTGAAACGGGTCAAACGTTACCAAAAATGAAGCGACAAGTGTTACAGCGTGGAGGAAGGCCCTTTGCAAACCTAGAATGGTCACGTGTTACTTATTGCTAAATGTGGGTATTAAATTGGTACTAATGGTGTGCAAGCTACTCTTGCTTCCCTCTGCGCCTCTCTTGCCTCTTTCTGCATTTCTGTTGCTCCTTTCTGCACGTTTCTTTCTTTTTCTGCACTTCTCTTGGCCTCATTCTGCAAATCTCATATACTTTCTGCACCTCTCTTCCCTCTTTCTGCACGTCTGTTGCCTCTTTCTGCACCTCATTTGCTTCTTTCTGCACCATTGTTGTCTCTTTCTGCACTCGTCTTCCCTCTTTATGTACCTTTCCTGCCTGTTTTTGCATCTCACTTGCCTCTTTGTGCACTTCTCTTGCCTGTTTCTGCACCTCTTTGCCTCTTTTGCACCTCTGTTGGCTCTTTCTGCACCTCACTTGCTCCTTTCTACACTTCTCTTGCCTCTTTCTGCACCCCTGTTGCTTCATTCTGCACTTTCCATGCTTCTTTCTGCACCTGTCTTGCTTCTTTCTGCAACCCCTGTTGTCTCTTTATGTACCTCTTTTGCCTCTTTCTGCACTTTCCTTGCCTTTTTCTGCACCTCTCTTCCCTCTTTCTGCACATCTGTTGCCTCTTTCTGCACCTCATTTGCTTCTTTGTGCACCCCTGTTGTCTCTTTCAGCACTCGTCTTCCCTCTTTCTGTACCTTTCCTGCCTGTTTTTGCATCTCACTTGCCTCGTTCTGCACTTTTCTTGCTTCTTTCTACACCTCTGTTGCTTCTTTCAGCAATTCTCTTGCCTCTTTGTGCACTTCTCTTGCCTGCCTCTCTTGCCTCTTTTTGCACCTCTGTTGGCTCTTTCTGCACCTCACTTGCTCCTTTCTACACTTCTCATGCCTCTTTCTGCACCCCTGTTGCTTCATTCTGCACTTTCCATGCTTCTTTCTGCACCTGTCTTGCTTCTTTCTGCACTCCTGTTGTCTCTTTATGTACCTCTTTTGCCTCTTTCTGCACTTTTCTTGCCTTTTTCTGCACCTATCTTCCCTCTTTCTGCACGTCTGTTGCCTCTTTCTGCACCTCATTTGCTTCTTTCTGCACCCCTGTTGTCTCTTTCTGCACTCGTCTTCCCTCTTTCTGTACCTTTCCTGCCTTTTTTTGCTTCTCACTTGCCTCATTCTTCACTTTTCTTGCTTCTTTCTACACCTCTGTTGCTTCTTTCAGCAATTCTCTTGCCTCTTTGTGCACTTCTCTTGCCTGTTTCTGTACTTCTCTTGCCTCTTTCTGCACCCCTGTTGCTTCATTCTGCACTTTCCATGCTTCTTTCTGCACCTGTCTTGCTTCTTTCTGCACCCCTGTTGTCTCTTTATGTACCTCTTTTCCCTCTTTCTGCACTTTTCTTGCATTTTTCTGCACCTCTCTTCCCTCTTTCTGCACGTCTCTTTCTGCACCTCATTTGCTTCTTTCTGCACCCCTGTTGTCTCTTTCTGCACTCGTCTTCCCTCTTTCTGTACCTTTCCTGCCTGTTTTTGCATCTCACTTGCCTCTTTCTGTACTTTTCTTGCTTCTTTCTACACCTCTGTTGCTTCTTTCAGCAATTCTCTTGCCTCTTTGTGCACTTCTCTTGCCTGTTTCTGCACTTCTCTTACCTCTTTTTGCACCCCTGTTGCTTCAATCTGCACTTTGTGTAGGAGAGTAGGATCTGCTTCACATGGGTACCCCCACTTTTGCTGATGCTTCACTGTTTTTCGACCTTAGTCTGGCTGGGGCCCTGCTAATCAGAACCCCAGCCTAGCTGCTTCCTCTTTAAAATGGTTTCCATGTGCCTT
>CAWUFW010031623.1:0-15217 GCA_963921515.1 Calotriton arnoldi | reverse complement strand
ACTTCCAGGCCGACATACTGACCAGAGACGCTGAGGCTCCTGCATGCAGACGCTCCAGCTGACAGTGGTCTAAACACATCCCTTGCGGGGTGTCCAACTCGAGACTAGGACGGGTTCCCACACTCTCTCTCTTCAGGTAATGGGGTTAGACTAAATCCTAGAGGGATTCTTGGCTTCACACCTACTCACATGCTAGGTACACTTAGGTACATCTAGATAGGCATCGTAGGAGTACGCGCTTTCTTTTATCATGCATTTTATATCCATGTATGCATTTATGATTATTGCAAAATGGTAGAACTGTACTATCCATTTGTATTCACTATACTGCTGATAATATATATCTGCTACTGTCTCACTATTATTGCAGCACATCTATTTTACACTAGAAGAACAACTGTACAATAAATACTTATTGTAACACGCCCGACTGTTTCTTCTGTGTAACTCTCTGAGACCGAATAAGTGAGCACGAGTGACTGAGCGAAAAGTAGTATATTGTTTCCACGATCTGAGGGATCAGGGTTGTCATGTTCTAAGGTTGCCAGAAACTATTCTCTCCCCGATAAGAGGAGACACTAGTGGCACTGTGAGCTAGCTAATGCAAACAGGCTAACATTTTCGGTGGGGGTGTTCAGAGGTAGTCTGCCACCAAGCCCACAGTTCATGTTATCCGAACGCGCAGATTCCGTATAAGTTATATATAGGTACTACATGACAGGGGGAGACTTCAAAGAGATTCTTTGAAGTGCACAAAGTCCCTGACCTTCCTACCATGGCTCCAGACTCACTACAGGGGGGTATGCAGCTCTTTGTGTGGGGACAGGACATAGCCCATTCAGGTGTAAGTGTCAGTTCCTCTCCCGCATCCAGCCCAGGATGACCCATCAGAATGTGGATGGCCCATCCGTAACACCTAGCTCCTTTGTGCGAGGCAGTCTCGAGGGGATGCACAAAGCCAGCTGTCACCCACGAAAGACATGTATTCAGAGACAGGCAGAAGGCACCAAATGGTTACAGTAAGAAAATAACCAATTTTCCAAAAGTGCCATTTTCAGAACTGCAATTTAAAATCCAGTTTCACCATAGGTTTTTTTCAATTGTGATCCCAGAGACACCACATCTGGGGGGGTCCCATTTTTTTCCCAAATGGAAATTACACTTCTAAAATGTAATAAGGTATTTCCAATGTTAACCTGTGGGAGAGATAGGCTTTGCAGTAGTGAAAAACAAATGTAAGTGTTTTTGTCACTCAAAACACACAAGATGATGGACGGAATGCTGCACATTGGCAAACATTCACCCCCAGTCACAGATCTGGGTTTAATCCATCGTTATTTTGCTTCACCACGCCACCCCAGTTCAGACATAGCCATATGCAAATCAGTCTTGACCCTGTGCCTCATGGGAACAGTCCAGACCGAACTGCCAAGCCATGTCTTCCCTGGACCGGAATCAAGCATCCTAGGACCGGTTTCAGGCTATCAGCCTTCATCAGCCAGGATAGCTTGACTCCAGTGGCATAGTGAGCACGGGACCCACGTCTAGGCATACCTTTCCCACTTAGGGCGAAATGCAAAACACACAAGAAGAAGGATGGAATGCTGCACATTGGCAAACATTCACCCCCAGTCACAGATCTGGGTTTAATCCATCGTTATTTTGCTTCACCACGCCACCCCAGTTCAGACATAGCCATATGCAAATCAGTCTTGACCCTGTGCCTCATGGGAACAGTCCAGACCGAACTGCCAAGCCATGTCTTCCCTGGACCGGAATCAAGCATCCTAGGACCGGTTTCAGGCTATCAGCCTTCATCAGCCAGGATAGCTTGACTCCAGTGGCGTAGTGAGCACGGGACCCACGTCTGGGCATACCCTTCCCACTTAGGGCGAAATGCAAAACACACAAGATGATGGACGGAATGCTGCACATTGGCAAACATTCACCCCAGTCACAGATCTGGGTTTAATCCATCGTTATTTTGCTTCACCACGCCACCCCAGTTCAGACATAGCCATATGCAAATCAGTCTTGACCCTGTGCCTCATGGGAACAGTCCAGACCGAACTGCCAAGCCATGTCTTCCCTGGACTGGAATCAAGCATCCTAGGACCGGTTTCAGGCTATCAGCCTTCATCAGCCAGGATAGCTTGACTCCAGTGGTGTAGTGAGCACAGGACCCACGTCTGGGCATATGTAGGAGAGTAGGATCTGCTTCACATGGGTACCCCCACTTTTTTCTGATGCTTCACTGTTTTTCGACTTTAGTCTGGCTGGGGCCCTGCTAATCAGAACCCCAGCCTAGCTGCTTCCTCTCTAAAATGGTTTCCATGTGCCTTAGGCACATCTCTGATTGGAATCTGGAGTGCCCTTATAAGTCCCTAGTATATGGTATACTATGTACCCAGGGCATAGGTACCTCAGAGGCCTGCCAGGGGCTGAAGCATGTATTATGCCACCCCTGGAAGGCCAGCCAAAATGACACCACAGGTCTGCTACTGCAGCCTGGGTAAGGTGGTGCATGCACTCCTTACTGTGATATAGGTTACCTATATCACTGCATATGCACACATATAAACCTATAAGTCACTCCTATGGCAGGCCTTATCAATCCTGAAGGCAGAGTGCTTGGTTCTTATGTGAGAGGGTGCCCCTGCATGAGCAGAGCCCCTCTGCAGCGGTCGGAGACCCTCCTCTGATGCTGTTTGTAGTGCAGCCGGACCATATACTCTTAAGTGCATTATATCCTCGCGGTAGAATGCTAACTTTGGACTGGCTGCACCAAAACATGTCGTGTTTGGTGTCAAACATCTTGGAATACTACCCCCCCGTCAGTTCTGGCGGCGGGGGTAGCATTCCACCCTTCTAGAGGGAGAGACATGTACCCACCGGCATACCCGGTAACTTCTTTCCAGAGCCCTGGCATCACAAAATGGATGCCGCTGCCACAGACACAGGTCTGGCCTCCTGCTGCTGACTGAAACTCCGGCAGGGGAGGCCTGGACAATAGGTTTCCTGTCCCAGGGAGGTGTAACCACCTCCCCAGACAGGATAATGTGTATTGGGGCTGGGCGGGAGCACTCTCTGGTGCTTTGAAGTCCTGCACTGGGGGCACATTTGGTGTCCCTGTGCATACCCCAGTTCAAACCGGCTCAGGGGCTTCCAGCCCCTGCTCTGGTGCGAAACTGGACATAGGGAAAGGGGTGTAACCACCCCTCTGCCCTGACCCTCCCATAGGTGGGTCAACCAGAGTATGTCCAACCCCCTAACTTGGTATAAGTATGGGACCCCAGTCCTTAGGACTTTAGATTTACCTGGACGAAACTCTGATACAGAATCCTGGACCTTCGATGCTCTACTTCAAGATTAGAGGACTGAAGAATCTCCCTTGGGGTCAAGGAGTGACTCCCCTGCTTGGCAGGCACCTAAGAAGCAATTGTCTGGTCTGCATCGCTGAAGCTCCCGCCGGATGTCGAAGTCTTTGCATCACCAGAGGTGCATTTCCAGACTTCCCCGAGGCTGCCCTGAGTCCCCAGCAAAGCTGAGGCCCGTAGCTGTCAAGGGTATCGTGGAACCGTGACCCCTGGACACCAAGTACTTTTGCAAGTGCATCCTCTTCTGGGTTTTCCACAAAGCTGTGCTTTGGGCTCTGAGTAGCCCCCGCCTCCAGCACAGACTGCATCGAAGATCACTGGCCTCCACTCCATGAGTGTCCTGTGAGCCAGCTCCAAGTGTGTCCGCTCGAGGCTCCTTTGCGGTCGCTAGTCCATTGGCTAGTGGGCCCTCCTGAAGGCAACTCTCCTTTTGATTGGGCTTCTCTGATTGCTCCAGATGTGCCCTGACTTACCTTCACTGGGTGAGTCCCTCAGACCTTGCTGGTCTGTACCACCGTCCTTCTTCTATTTCCACGAGACTCGCCGTTGCCAAGGCTTGTTGGGTCCAATCCGGTCGCTGACATGCCTGCAATTGACAAACGTCATGGTCCAGCTCGAATCCAGCTCCTGGTCATCGTCGACACCTCCTGGACCTCGTGGCTGAAGAGTCAAGATGACCGTCAACCTACCTGAAGCACTTGCCATCGGTGGGCATCTGCTCATCGCCTTCCTGGTCACTGGCTAGTGACCCAGACTCTGTCCCCTCTGCTTTCAGGTTCTTCAGATCTTCGATCCACCTTTGGATCCACCCGAACACTTTCGACTTGGCCGCCAGCAGCACTTTGCAGCAGATCGCCATTGAAAACGACGACGAAACCCGACCCCGAAAGACACCTATGCACCCGGCTTCCCTGGGTGAGGTAACTCGAGTACTCCGGTGCTCCCGTGGGTATAGACTCTAGAACAACCCAGTTCTAAAGGGGTTTGCTCCAAGTCCTCCTCTAAGTGTCCCTTTTCTTTAAAACTCCAACCGCGACATTCCCCATAGAAGTCAACGGCGGCTCGCGGCTGTGTTCTCACACTGCACGCGTCCCCCGTGGGTCCCCTGTGTCACTACCTTGGGTGGTTCCTTGAGGGCCAAGCACTTCTACAGGCTCTAGGCCTTGTGTCTAGCTCAGTCGTGGTTCTTATACCACTTTATTGGTATATGGTTTGGTACGCCCCTAGGGCTCAAACGTGTATTTGTGCTATTACTGTTGATAACTGACTTGTAACTTATGTACTTCGAACTCTAGCCTCATAAAGAGACTAGAGGGGTGTGTTTGAGACTAAATACATATATTTTAAACATATACCTGGTGTGGTCCTCTTTCATTTGGTCACTCAAGAGATTATAGACTGGTAAAACAAGCTGCTTTACATTCCTTCAAGACTTAGCCTGAAGGCTGCTCTCCATAGCTACCACTAGGATAGCTTTCAATAAAGGTTGTCTTTAACCTATCTCCAATAAGGGGTTGTTTGGACTGAGTGCAAGGTGTCCACTATAATTAGTGGACAGCATATACCAGGCCAACTTCTCACAGCATACCCTTCCCACTTAGGGCGAAATGCAAAACACACAAGATGATGGACGGAATGCTGCACATTGGCAAACATTCACCCCCAGTCACAGATCTGGGTTTAATCCATCGTTATTTTGCTTCACCATGCCACCCCAGTTCAGACATAGCCATATGCAAATCAGTCTTGACCCTGTGCCTCATGGGAACAGTCCAGACCGAACTGCCAAGCCATGTCTTCCCTGGACCGGAATCAAGCTACCACTAGGATAGCTTTCAATAAAGGTTGTCTTTAACCTATCTCCAATAAGGGGTTGTTTGGACTGGTGCAAGGTGTCCACTATAATTAGTGGACAGCATATACCAGGCCAACTTCTCACAGCATACCCTTCCCACTTAGGGCGAAATGCAAAACACACAAGATGATGGACGGAATGCTGCACATTGGCAAACATTCACCCCCAGTCACAGATCTGGGTTTAATCCATCGTTATTTTGCTTCACCATGCCACCCCAGTTCAGACATAGCCATATGCAAATCAGTCTTGACCCTGTGCCTCATGGGAACAGTCCAGACCGAACTGCCAAGCCATGTCTTCCCTGGACCGGAATCAAGCATCCTAGGACCGGTTTCAGGCTATCAGCCTTCATCAGCCAGGATAGCTTGACTCCAGTGGCGTAGTGAGCACGGGACCCACGTCTGGGCATACTCTTCCCACTTAGGGCGAAATGCAAAACACACAAGATGGTGGACGGAATGCTGCACATTGGCAAACATTCACCCCCAGTCACAGATCTGGGTTTAATCCATCGTTATTTTGCTTCACCACGCCACCCCAGTTCAGACATAGCCATATGCAAATCAGTCTTGACCCTGTGCCTCATGGGAACAGTCCAGACCGAACTGCCAAGCCATGTCTTCCCTGGACCGGAATCAAGCATCCTAGGACCAGTTTCAGGCTATCAGCCTTCATCAGCCAGGATAGCTTGACTCCAGTGGCGTCCATCAATTGTTCTTTTTGCATTCGTCACCCCGAGTGGGACGGGTATGCCCAGACGTGGGTCCCGTGCTCTCCATGCCACTGGAATCAAGCTATCCTGGCTGAAGAGGGGTGAAACCCCGAAACCGGTCCTAGGATGCTTGTTTCCAGTTCAGGGAGGACCTAGCCTGGCAGTTTGGGCTGGACTGTTCCCATTGGGCGCAGGATCAAGACTGATTTGCATATGGCTGGGTCCACACTGGAATGGCATGGTGAGCAAAAAAACGATGGATTTAGGCCCAGATCTCTGTACTGGGGTGAATGTATGTCACTGTTCTGCATTCTGTCCATCAATTGTTCTTTTTGCAGTGTTTCTGTCACTACCAGGACATGCAAAACTTAAAAGTGCATGCCCTACTATTTAAATACACTGCACCCTGCCCTTGGGCTGTCCAGGGTCTATCTTAGGGTGACTTATATGTATTAAAAAGGAAGGTGTGGACCTGGCAAGAGTGTTAATGTGCCAGGTCGATATGGCAGTCTAAAACTGCACACACATGCTCTGCAATGGCAAGCCTGAGACACGTTTAAAGGGCTACTGGAGTGGGTGGCACAATCAGTGCTGCAGGTACCAGCTAGGTGTAGTTCAATGTAACCATGTTTGAAGGAGAGAGCGCAAGCACTTTAGCACTCGTTAGCAGTGGTAAAGTGCACAGAGCCCTAAAAGTCTAAAAGTCAGTAAATACGTTTGTGGTGATCTATATATATATCAGTAAGGCTAGGAGGCAGTCACACTCGTATTTATATATATAATCAATAACGCAATCTAAATGCTCAACTGTTTGTGATCCTACTGCCCATGAATCACCACAGAGAAAGACTTGTTTACAAAGATAGAGCAGTAGCGTCTGTTATCTGGAAATATGTTATTCTTATTAGTTGAGAAAAATACTATATCATACAAATTTCATCAATTTTGTATGCAATATTTCCATCATCAACAATCTCAAAACATAATAGATTATACCAGCAATGTGTATAACAAGTCCAACCAAAATCAACAGGAGTAATCACTAGTAATACAAAGGAGTCACGTGGTCTCAATGTAAATTTCTTGATTTATTTCTATTCTTATGTAGATACAGACAAATGATAAGCCCCGCAAAGTCGTTTCTTCCTTGAGGGCTTCATCAGGGTTGTAAATTATCACAAAAATCCTGATATATATTCTCTAGAAGTGCACTTCGCTGTATATCAATAAATATCAGACGGTAGTATCCAAATATATCTCTATCTTCATATAGTATGTATTAGGCTTCAATATGTGTAGGTCTAGTCCTCCTTTATCCAAAGGGGATAGGCTCTCCGCACAGGGAATTTTATTTCCATAGCATAAATCACATGACAACCACCATCTTCCAGAGAAGAAATACCAGGATTTTGGTGATAATTATTGCATAAGAAATTGACGAAATTATTAAGCTAGAGCATTTTTCTCAACTAATAGGAATAAAATATGTTCAGATAACAGACGCTATATTTAAAAAAATACACAAAAGAAACGAAGGATACAGGAACGCTATAATTAGGTTCAGATTTTACACACACAAAACCATAGGAATTCAGCAGTTATAGTTACCTTAACTAACTGTAACGTATGCCCCCAAAATGCACTGCTTATGACCTCACATATTCCATTACTCATGACATGGTCAGAGATAGCACGATGACATTAATGATGATATTTCAAATGACATCACTGACAACATCACTAATGACATCATCCAGTGAGTGTTAGTGTTTTGTCAACGTTTTGAGGCTTAAAGATATATACTAAGCTACTGCATAAGTTAAATTACTATTCTTTCTGTACTACTAATTAGTGATACTATTTCTAACATATGTCATGTAATCTATAATCCCACTTTTAAAGCAGGTGTACAATTTATCAGTAAACTAGCCTCTACACTGAAGTATGTGTATGGTAGTGCTTTGCAACAGTCTAAGCTGTTTATTGAGATTTCACTCCTAAGTGATGTCTAAGAATAGTTTTGTTTTACGACATACTGACCAGTTTCCTTAGACCTCTCTTCTTTGTGATGAATGACTGTAGAAACAGACTGCAATACATTAAAATGTTCACTAAGACCTTTCTCTAGGGTGATGATTCAGTGTAGTAGACCTTTACAACAGAATGACCACTTTGCTCACAACTTTCTCCAGAATGCAGAATAATTTTACTAGTGGTTTGTGACACAGTAGCATGCCTGGTAAGACATCTGCACTGGCTGTATGTTGAAATGCTTTCTGTAAATCTAACATTTGCACTAAAACCTCTTTCCAGGTTCACAAGTGTTGTTGTTGTGGTTTGTAATCCACTAGCCTATACGGATGCACGCAGTCGCGTTCCGTGCAGGTAACAGCAATGGGGCGGTGGGGCCGGGTAAGGGGGGATTTCGAGGGATGATGCTGAGGGAAAATTAAATAAATAATTAATTTTTCCTCAGCATCGTCCCTCAAAATCCCCCCTTACCCAGCCCCACCGCCTCACCGCTGTTACCTGCCCGGACCGCGGCTTGATCCATGTTTTCCTTTGGTCATTAATGTTTAAAGTAGTGGTTCAGAAGAGACAGGACTCTCCGCTGAGAACTGTCTCTTACGGGATAAGTGAGTGTACTAGTTGATAAGGTCACAGTGAGCTCTGTACTGTACGTCTCTCACCTGTGCTTCCTTCTTTTTTTATGTCAAATGATTTTTTTTTAAAGATTCAAATAGCAATATCAAAAAAAGTATCATTTGTGATGAGATTTATACATTTCTTGCATGCTTTACATAGGATTAAAGAATTGACATATGTAGAGGGTTACAACAAGTTCAATCAATTTCAATCAGATTTTTTTTTTTAACATTTTCCCACCACCCATCCTCTCCCTGCCTGCCATAGGCATACAGCCACACAACAGCATTCATTTTTAGGTCGAGCTAGGCAGCGTATGCACGCGCTGTCTCTTTGAGACCTGCTGTAATGACTCAGTGGGCTTGCAGCCAGGTCATTTTTTTGCTATTGGCTGCCAGCATTTTCACTCGTACATTCTTTATTGTGATTTATCAAAGGTATGTATTTGTCATGCCTCTTTTACTGTTGCCCCTCCCCGAGAGCAGCGACTAAGTACAATCTTACTCCACCAGCTAGTTTTATAGGAACTGTTTTCCGAACTGTTTGTTTGTTATTTTCGTTTAAAAAAGCATGCATTCGATCCTTTGTGTTTGTGGTGGCAATGTGTTTTTATTTGTGTTTGAAATAGTTTTGTGTTTTTGTGTTTATTTTTTAGCCTTTAAAGTTTGTGTTTATTTGTAGGGCACGTAAAATAAATACCTTTAGAAAGGTATTTAAACTTTCGTTTGTTTTGTGGTTAAGTTTTGTTTCCGGTTGTTTTGCAGTGCACACTCACACCACACAGCAAATCACTAAATCTCCCCATCTGTACCAAAAAAAGATATATATCATTCATTCAATTCATTTAATTTTCCCTTGCCTAATAGCAAAAAATCCTTCTATAATATAACTGCTGCTTCTATAATGCGCCCCAATACTAGCTGCTGTGTTTACTTAAAGGGCATGCTTTATATTTTTCACCATTTACAAAATGTAGGTGCTTGAAGCACCGGGTGCTAAAAAAACGCACCTCTCTCTCACCATCTCCTCCCATTCACAATGAGGCCACACTGCCTTTGTTACACTGTAAATGCTCTGTTCACCTATATAACCCCTTAAAATCACCCCCCATCTTCCTCCCCCAGGGAGGCTTTAAATAGTCACTCAAACATCACGGCACCAGAAGGTACAGCTAAGGGCATGTTTGCAGTACTTGCTTCCACTACCCCTGCACACAGCGCAGCCCGCTGTACAGCGCGGTGCACATAGACCAGCCCTGCTTTTCACAAAGCCAGGCTGGGAAGATGCCAGTGTACCGTTCTGTATCAGTCTATTACATCAGCAGAATTTAACCTTTATAACCTGCAAAAGATGTCGAAACGTTTGTTCCCGGTCTCGTTTTTTTCGGGGTTTCAAAAGTTATTGTATAAAGCACTTCTGTGTTTCTTTTTAGGACACATTCTATATATTTTCTACTTCAAACACCATTCATAAGCTGCTTGCCGTTTGTTGTGCAGTTGTATTTTGTTTCCATTTGTTTTGCGGTTCTGTTTGAATAAATGTTTACACTTTATTTCAACCACATGTCATGTAGAGGAGATGTCCAGTAGCACACACTCACGAGCACAGGCCCACTGACATATTCACACACCCACACACACATTCATAAAGTAGTGCACAACATGTAACTCTGCTTGTAAGTTTACATAGCGCACCCCACTACTCCTGCACACGCATACAAATGCTGCTTTGTAACTTTATTTCTAACATCGCAAACATCTCCCAATCATGAACCGGACTGTTGGCTGTATTTATTTAAACTTCAAAATAACATTGCCATTTCAGTTGAAAAGTCCCCATCCTGTTGTTTATAGAGCATCCATCAGTGCGCACATGGTGTTCAAAGACACTTATACAGCTCGTAACAATGATAACGATCTTAAGCACCAGGCTACATTTCTCTTTATTATACCACTGCAGTCTCCAATTCAAACATATCTATAAACTATTCAAAGAATTCGGGAGATATCCATTACAATGCAGGCATTACAACGCAATGCCTTTACAACGCAACCATTACAGCGCAGACACCATTACAGTGCATGCCATTACAACGCATATACCATTACAATTCAAGCCATTACAATGTATACTATTACAACGCATGCTATTACAACGCATTGTAAGTAATATTCAGGTATTTTAATGTATATTATTTTATATTTCTTATATGTGTTTTAAATATTTAATATGTTTAAAAAAGGTGGTTATTGTTTATTTTAATACTCAGGTATTAAATTTAATACTAAAGTAATTTTAATATGTGATTAAAATATTAAAGAAGTTAAATAAAGGTGGTTATTTTTTATTTTAGAACATAGGAATTAAATTAAATATTAAAGTATTTTTATAATAAAATTTAGAAATTAATTTATAAGTATATAAAAGGGAGAATGATTAAATAAAAATGTATAATATTACTAAATTATTGTTGTGCACATTTTTTAAATAACACGTGTTTCAAAAGAAATACTACAGTATTTGTAAAAAATTTGAAAAGAAAAATATAATGTGATATATTAATATTATCAGGGAGAAGAGATGAATATTAAAAAAATAAAAATAGAAATAAGTAATTGTTTAGAAGATTGATTTTAATACTCAGGTATTAAAATAAGTACTAGAGTATTTTAAGTAAATATTTTAATAAAAGCATTGATATATATTATTATTAACATGGGGTAGTGTATTATATTAATAAAAATAAATTAGTAAATATTTTTGTGGATATTAAATAAAATATATATGTATTAAAATTAAGAATAGTGTTGGTTTAAAACATTATTTTAAAAAAATGCTTACTATTAATTGGAGAGATAAAGTAAGGATAAAATTAAATTAACAATAAAATTTTAAAAATATTGTTAATTGAATTTTAAAATAATACTCAGGTAATAAAATTAATAGTAGATTATATATTTATAAAAATAATTATACTGAACATTTTGAGAAAATTGTACTGTTAATGTGAATTATAAATTGGTAAGGAATTAATATCAAAAGTTACAATAAAATTAGGAATTTAATATTTAAAGAGGTATTTGATAATTAAAGATAGTATTTATAAAGTAAAAAAATATTAAAAAAGAGAGATTATTGTGTAAATAATTAAAAAAATCTTGTCTACTGTTTATACTAAATTAATATAATATAACAGGAAGAAAGAAATACAAGACGTAATTAATTAATAACATATTTTTATTAACATTTTTAATATTGTTATATTATACAAATAAATTATAAACAAATATTCAAAAAATTGTTAAAATACTTAAATAATTTACAAAAATAAATTTGCAATTTATTATGTACATTTACATTTTTAAACACATTGTTTGAAAATTTCCCCACGCTTTTCCATTGAAGTCAATGGGTGAAAATGTCCTTTTTTCATTTTTACAGAAAGACATGACGGTGCCGCGTAAACGTAACTTTCATTATTACGGGATCGTCGCGCTACGGATCAGATGCAAGGGAGAGCTCCGTCAAGGTAAGACATATTAAAATTATTAAAGTACATAGTGTAGTGGTAATGTTTAATGTAAAGAGAGAGGAGGGAGGTAGATAGAAGTAGTAAATGTGTTTTAGGTACTTTTGTTGGGTGTTAACCAACTATTTTACTCCATTACAGGTTGCAGTAGTAGGTCCACGTCGGGTCTCGTTTTTCAAAACAATTTTTGTTTAATAAAGGTATTAAAAATATATACATTAAAAAGTTTAATTAACAAAAGTGTTTCAAAAGGTATGTTTTTTCTTTTTTGCAACTTTAAAAAAAAAAAAGATAGATTTATCGTCATCGCGGTTAGATGTATTTTTAATATGATTTTAAAAAAAGATTTCCAATTTGGAAAATAGAAGTTTGGATATTTTTACATCCACTTTTATTTGGATTTTGTATTTTGGATGTGCGAATTACATTTTTTCGAGATGGATTTTTGGCGATGGATTATGGAACTTGAAATCGATATGGAATTGTTTTTGAAATAGATTGGATTGCATCATTGGATTTTGTTGCATTTTTTTGCAGAAAAACAACAATTTTTCAGGATTTTTTGGGGGTGCGTTTTTTTAGGCATGCACAGAGTTTTTATTATAAAAAAATGTGCACATTAAAATACGAAAAATCGGGTTATCGATTTACCAAAAGGAATGTGGATTATTGGTAATGGATTTAAAAAGACAAAGGACTCTTGGTGAAAAAATCGATGGAACGTAAGTCCAAGAGTTGAAAAAAGAAGACATCTGAAGGTAAGGAGACCCGACTTTTATTACTAATTTAACAATTTTATTAAAAAAAATGCAAAATAAATTAGTGTTATTTTTTTAGGGCGATGCAGGCAAGTAAGAAGATAGTGTAGGTTAGAAATGGAGGATGTGTGCAAGATTATCAAGGTAGTCTGAAGCCACCATCAACGTAAACTGTTGAATTGTACCCAATAGTCTTTCAGACATCTCCTTTGTTCTTTTAGAAATACGTGGGTTCAGACTACCTGTTAATAATTGCGACATTCTCATTTCTTGGAAACTTTGGGGCCATGCGGTGGCGGTCCTTCCGCAATCATACTGCGATATTCCCCCGCCACATTACGATGGCGGAGGGAATCGCGCTCGGACCGTGGCGGACGCAAAGACCGTCCGCCACTGGTCCGCCAAAAGCAATCATACAGATTGCCTGGCGGACGGTCCAGAGAGCATAAAATGGTGGCGGTGCCTAGCAGGCACCGTCCACCAAATCATGATGCTGGCTACAGCCGGCCTTTCCATGGCGGCGATACCGCCATGGAAAGGCTGGTGGGGATTAGTTACAGGGGCCCTTTGCAGGCCCCCCTTGTGTTGGGGGCAGGCACCGTGTGGTGCCTACCACGTAGTGCAGTGAAATGCACATCCTGCCTTTTTGGCATCGCGGCGGGTGCTGCAGTCAGCAGCACCCAACGCAATGTTAAATGGCAGGATGCGACCGCCATGGTCGCGGTCGCATCCTGATTTGGTGTGCGGGACCGCCACATGTATGGCGGCCGGTCCCGGTCTCCACCAGGATGGCGGACGGACTCCAGCCCGTCCGCCATCCTAATGACCCCCTTTGCTCCTTCCTCACAATTTCCAAGAAATTATATAAATTAGGATGAGGTTTGCCAATTGATTTATTGAAAGAGTTGTGCCATCCCTCTATGGCATTGCTTGTTTTTTCTCCTCCCTCTAAGCAGGTCGTGTAGCAGTTCCACCACTCCACATGGAAACGTGGCTGCCTCCTGCAACCCAACCTGCTTAGATGGCCAATCCATGTGTCTTCAAAATAATTTAGAATAGGTGCCAATTTATCTTCGTTTGAGGTAAAGTATTCTGATTCTGTAATTGAAGTCTAGTACTCATCTACACTGTCAGGAGGAACAAAGCAAAGGGCAGTTAGTTTTTTTAGTTCAAATTGAAGTTTGCTATCTGATATATAATCCTCAATTAAGGATTTTTTTAAATTTTTCGCCAATATGCCTGTGAAAAGTGAAAAAACATCCTTGAATTTGGGTATCCGTGTACAAATTGGAAATAGTATTGTAAGAAACATCGAACATTAGAACAAACATTGCCTCGGCTAAGGGGCTCTTCTTCCCTTGAGACCAACGATTGACTGTATATTAATGCCCGAAACCAATTAGACGGTCTCTCTATTTCCCTATCTATAGGGAAACCCCTCCTTTATTCTCTTCTGGTACACAACCCTCTTGTTTTTATCCCGGTTGGGAGGCCAGTAACTCTCGGGTAGCATCCCCTTACCAGTAGGATCGCCGGGTCTTAGTGGTGTATTCACTATCAGCCCAAATGGCCAAAGGCTAGGTCCTCCTACTACCCATGGGACATCCATGCTATCCTGGAATGTAGCAGGATTGAAGTCGAAGGTCACCTCCCCGATTGGTTCACTTTTATTGAACATTTTGATGTCTGTCTTTTCAGGAAACCTGGCTAACCGACCCCCTCTATTGCTCAGGTTATTTAAACTATTACATTCCTGCAATTTGTGGGGGTAAGGGTCGACCTTCAGGGGTTTTGGTAATATGGGTGCGCCAAGCTATCGGCTTGGTCATCGAGGTCCTTGAAACACAGAGCAGTGATATCCTCGCTGTCAGGTTGAAGTGGGGCCAGCAAGGGGCTGTGGACGTTTATAATGTCTACGCCAGGGGCTCAAAGGGTAAGAAGTCGGAAGTTATAGCGGCTCTCGACGACTTATTAGACCTTCATTCCCATGGCTCAAATATCCTGATTGCGGGAGATTTTAATGTGACTTTCGAGCCCCTGAACTCCGAGCATTGTGACTTTACTGCAGATGAAGATGAACATTGGGGGATCCCAAAGTTAGATTTGCCACCTATAAAAAATGGTCTGATGTGGCCATTCAAATCAATGCCACATGCCGGGAGAAGGGACTCCGGGCGGCTAACGGTAGATCCCTATCCGATAGGCATGGAGCTAATACCTTTAATAATGGTCACTGTGCTAGTCGCATAGACTATTTATTAACCAACTTGCGGCTGTGGCATGCCCTAAGGGATATGGTAGTGAGAGAGCGGCCAGAGAGTGACCACAACCCCTGTG
>CAWUFW010031622.1:0-15220 GCA_963921515.1 Calotriton arnoldi | reverse complement strand
CAGCACGACCCCCTACACTGCCCGAACACCACTGCTCTGCCCTAAACCCTGAAACACCAGCCCCAGCACGACCCCCTACACTGCCCGAACACCACTGCACTGCCCTAAACCCTGAAACACCAGCCCCAGCACGACCCCCTACACTGCCCGAACACCACTGCACTGCCCTAAACCCTGAAACACCACCCCAGCATGACCCCCTACACTGCCCGAACACCACTGCACTGCCCTAAATCCTGAAACACCAGCCCCAGCACAACCCCGTACACTGCCCGAACACCACCTGCACTGCCCTAAACCCTGAAACACCAGCCCCAGCACAAACCCGTACACTGCCCGAACACCACTGCACTGCCCTAAACCCTGAAACACCAGCCCCAGCACGACCGCCTACACTGCCCGAACACTACTGCACTGCCCTAAACCCTGAAACACCACCCCCAGCAAGACTACCTACACTGGCCGAACACCACTGCACTGCCCTAAACCCTGAAACACCACCCCCTGCACGACCCCCTACACTGCCCAAACACCACTGCACTGCCCTAAACCCTGAAACACCAGCCCCAGCACCACCCTCTACAATGCCCGAACACCACTGTACTGCCCTAAACCCTAAAACACCACCCCCAGCACCGACCCCTACACTGCCCGAACACCACTGCACTGCCCTAAACCCTGAAACACCACCCCTGCACGACCCCTACACTGCCCGAACACCACTGCACTGCCCTAAACCCTGAAACACCACCCCCTGCACCACCCCTACACTGCCCGAACACCACTGCACTGCCCTAAACCCTGAAACACCACCCCCTGCACCGACCCCTACACTGCCCGAACACCACTGCACTGCCCTAAACCCTGAAACACCACCCCCAGCATGACCCCCTTTACTGCTCGAACACCACTGCACTGCCCCAAACCCTGAAACACCACCCCCAGCATGACCCCCTACACTGCCGAACACCACTGCCCTAAACCCTGAAACACCACCCCTGCACGACCCTGCACTGCCGAACACCACTGCACTGCCCTAAACTCTGAAACACCACCCCTGCACGACCCCCTACTCTGCCCGAACACCACTGCACTGCCCTAAACCCTGAAACACCACTCCCAGCACGACCCCCTACACTGCCCGAACACCACTGCACTGCCCTAAACCCTAAAACACCACCCCAGCACGACCCCTACACTGCCCGAACACCACTGCACTGCCCTAAACCCTGAAACATCACCCCCAGCAAGACCCCCTACACTGCCCGAACACCACTGACCTAAACCCTGAAACACCACCCCCAGCACGACCCCCTACACTGCCCGAACACCACTGCACTCCCCTAAACCCTGAAACACCACCCCCAGCATGACCCCTACACTGCCCGAGCACCACTGCTCTGCCCAAAACCCTGAAACACCAGCCACGACCCCCTACACTGCCCGAACACCACTGCACTGCCCTAAACCTTGAAACACCAGCCCCTGCACGACCCCCTACACTGCCCGAACACCACTGCACTACCCTAAACCCTGAAACATCACCCCCAGCACGACCCCTACACTGCCCGAGCACCACTGCACTGCCCTAAACCCTGAAACACCAGCCCCAGCACGACCCCTACACTGCCCGAACACCACTGCACTGCCCTAAACCCTGAAACACCAGCCCCAGCACGACCGCCTACACTGCCCGAACACCACTGCACTGCCCTAAACCCTGAAACACCAGCCCCAGCACGACCCCCTACACTGCCCGAACACCACTGCACTGCCCTAAACCGTGAAACACCAGCCTCAGCACGACCCCCTACACTGCCTGAACACCACTGCACTGCCCTAAACCCTGAAACACCAGCCCCAGCACAACACCCTACACTGCCCGAACACCACTGCACTGCCCTAAACCCTGAAACACCACCCCCTGCACAACCCCCTACACTGCCCGAACACTACTGCACTGCCCTAAACCCAGAAACACCATCCCCAGCACGACCCCCTACACTGCACCGAACACCACTGCACTGCCCTAAACCCTGAAACACTACCCCCAGCAAGACCCCCTACACTGCCCGAACACCACTGCACTGCCCTAAACCCTGAAACATCACCCCCAGCAAGACCCCCTCACACACTGCTGCCTAAACCCTGAAACACCACCCCCAGCAAGACCCCCTACACTGCCCGAACACCACTGCACTGCCCTAAACCCTGAAACACCAGCCCCAGCACGACCCCCTACACTGCCCGAACACCACTGCACTGCCCTAAACCCTGAAACACCACCCCCTGCACGACCCCCTACACTGCCCGAACACCACTGTACTGCCCTAAACCCTGAAACACCACCCCTGCACGACCCCCTACACTGCCCGAACACCACTGCACTGCCCTAAACCCTGAAACACCACCCCCAGCACGACCCCCTACACTGCACGAACACCACTGCACCGCCCTAAACCCTGAAACACTACCCCCAGCAAGACCCCCTACACTGCCCGAACACCACTGCACTGCCCTAAACCCTGAAACATCACCCCCAGCAAGACCCCCTACACTGCCTGAACACCACTGCCCTAAACCCTGAAACACCACCCCAGCAAGACCCCTACACTGCCCGAACACCACTGCACTGCCCTAAACCCTGAAACACCACCCCCACAAAGACCCCCTACACTGCCCAAACACCACTGCACTGCCCTAAACCCTGAAACACCACCCCCAGCACGACCCCCTACACTGCCCGAACACCACTGCTCTGCCCTAAACCCTGAAACACCAGCCCCTAGCACGACCCCTACACTGCCCGAACACCACTGCACTGCCCTAAACCCTGAAACACCAGCCCCAGCACGACCCCCTACACTGCCCGAACACCACTGCACTGCCCTAAACCCTGAAACACCACCCCAGCACGACCCCCTACACTGCCCGAACACCACTGCACTGCCCTAAATCCTGAAACACCAGCCCCAGCACAACCCCGTACACTGCCTGCACACCACTGCACTGCCCTAAACCCTGAAACACCAGCCCCAGCACAAACCCCGTACACTGCCCGAACACCACTGCACTGCCCTAAACCCTGAAACACCAGCCCCAGCACGACCGCCTACACTGCCCGAACACTACTGCACTGCCCTAAACCCTGAAACACCACCCCCAGCAAGACTACCTACACTGGCCGAACACCACTGCACTGCCCTAAACCCTGAAACACCACCCCCTGCACGACCCCCTACACTGCCCAAACACTACTGCACTGCCCTAAACCCTGAAACACCAGCCCCAGCACCACCCTCTACAATGCCCGAACACCACTGTACTGCCCTAAACCCTAAAACACCACCCCTGCACCGCCCCTACACTGCCCGAACACCACTGCACTGCCCTAAACCCTGAAACACCACCCCTGCATGACCCCTACACTGCCCGAACACCACTGCACTGCCCTAAACCCTGAAACACCACCCCCTGCACCACCCCTACACTGCCCGAACACCACTGCACTGCCCTAAACCCTGAAACACCACCCCTGCACCGCCCCTACACTGCCCGAACACCACTGCACTGCCCTAAACCCTGAAACACCACCCCCAGCATGACCCCCTTTACTGCTCGAACACCACTGCACTGCCCCAAACCCTGAAACACCACCCCCAGCATGACCCCCTACACTGCCCGAACACCACTGCCCTAAACCCTGAAACACCACCCCTGCACGACCTACACTGCCCGAACACCACTGCACTGCCCTAAACCCTGAAACACCACCCCCTGCACGACCCCCTACACTGCCCGAACACCACTGCACTGCCCTAAACCCTGAAACACCACTCCCAGCACGACCCCCTACACTGCCCGAACACCACTGCACTGCCCTAAACCCTAAAACACCACCCCCAGCACGACCCCCTACACTGCCCGAACACCACTGCACTGCCCTAAACCCTAGAACACTACCCCCAGCATGACCCCCTACACTACCCGAACACCACTGCACTACCCTAAACCCTAAAATACTCCCCCAGCACGACCCCTACACTACCCGAACACGACTGCACTGCCCTAAACCCTAAAACACTCCCCCAGCACGACCCCCTACACTACCCGAACACCACTGCACTGCCCTAAACCCTAAAACACTCCCCCAGCACGACCCCCTACACTACCTAAACACCACTGCACTGCCCTAAACCCTAAAACACTACCCCCGCATGACCCCCTACACTACCCAAATACCAATGCACTACCCTAATCCCTAAAACACTACCCCCGCACAACCCCTACACTACCCAAAGACCACTGCACTACCCTAAACTCTAAAACAATACCCCCGCACGACTCCCTACACTACCCAAAGACCACTGCACTACCCTAAACCCTAAAACACGACCTCCTACACTACACAAACACCACTGCACTACCCTAAACCCTAAAAAACTACCCCCAGCACGAACCCCTACACTACCCAAACACCACTGCACTACCCTAAACCATAAAACACTACCCCCAGCAGTACCCCTACGCTACCCAAACACCACTGCACTACCCTAAACCCTAAAACACTACCCCCAGCAGTACCCCCTACACTACCCAAACACCATTGCACTACCCTAAACCCTAAACCACTACCCCCAGCAGTATCCCCTACACTACCCAAACACCACTGCACTACCCTAAACCCTAAAACCCTAAAACACTAACCCCAGCACGACCCCCTACACTACCCAAACACCACTGTACTACCCTAAACCCTAAAACACTCCCCCAGCACGACTCCCTACACTACCCAAACACCACTGCACTACCCTAAACCCTAAATCTACCCCCAGCATGACCCCCTACACTACACAAACACCACTGCACTACCCTAAACCCTAAAACACTACCCCCAGCATGACCCTCTTCACTACCTAAACACAACTGCACAATTTGTTACAGGCGTTGCAACGCAGGCCTGTGGTGCTTACTGGAAGTACCTGGTGGGCTAGTTGGGCCCCAGGGACTCTCAGGATTCAAGGTGACCTAATCCCCCAACTTAAAACGCGCCACGGGGCGCGTTTGCACAGTGGTGAAGGGAGGGGGCGGGGCTTCAGGTGACATGTGCGCAAACACGCCCTGTGGTGCGTTTTAAGTTGGGGAGTTAATTCTCTTTGAATCCTGGGGGCCAACTAGCCCACCAGGTACCTTCAGTAAGCACAACAGAGTTGCGTTGCAGAGAGGTGAAAAAGGTGCGTGGCCTCGGAACGCCTCTCTGCAACTCAGCTCTGTGGTCCTAACTGTAGGTACCTGGGGGGCTAGTTGGGCCCCAGGGACCCTCAGGATTCAAGGGGACTTAATCCCGCAACTTAAAACGCGCCACGGGGCGCGTTTGCACACATGTCACCTCAGGCCCCCCTCCCTTCACCACTGTGCAAACGCGCACTGGCTCTGGTTAGTCAGAGTCAGTTACCACCAGTACCCGTCTGAAAAAGTTGTGGGCACAGGATGATTTTGCAACAAGGCCTCTTTCTGCTCCTCTGTTGGTTCTTTCTGCACATCTTTTGCTTCTTTCTGTGCGTTTTTTCTTCTTTCTTCACATGTCCTACCTCTGTTGGCATAGTTAGAAACTAGCATTTAAAAAACCTTTGAAATTCACTTAAAAAATCATAGGTTTCAGGCACGTTATAGTTAGAAATTAGCATTTAAAAAACCTTTGAAATTCACTGAAAAAACCATAGGTTTCAGGCACGTTATAGTTAGAAATTAGCATTTAAAAACCTTTGAAATTCACTGAAAAAACCATAGGTTTCAGGCACGTTATAGTTAGAAATTAGCATTTAAAAAACCTTTGAAATTCACTGAAAAAACCATAGGTTTTAGGGACAGTTATAGTTAGTTGGACATTGCACTCGTACAAAACCCGTGAAATTCCCCTGTTATAGTTAGTTCAGCTAACTATAACTCGCGCCCCGCAATGCACTGCTGATGACGTCACATATTACATCACTCATGACATGGTCAGTGACATCACTGATGACATCACTGATGACATCTCAAATGACATCACTGATGACATCATCCATGTGATAATTTCATGCATCTTCTCACACCCTAATATAACTTTTGATACACCCACTCTAAATTACAGACTGCCATTCTCAAAACCATAGACACTCCAACACCAAAAACTACATACCCACTCACTGATTCTTAGATCTACACACACATCCACTCACTCACCTGTACAGTCACTCATACTTACAGTCACTCAGTACAGGACTATCATATGCACTCATACACCTATATAAACACTCACACACCGCCACTCATCCATAGAGGTACTCACACACCTAGTCAGTCATGCAAAAAATTAATCACACACCCATTTACTCACCTATACAGTTATACACACACCAGCTCACTTACTCATACAAATACTAGCACATTCTTACGCTCTTATACAATAACTGATACAAGCACACACGCATCCATACAGCCACTCTCACAATAACACACTCTCACTTATAGCCATTTAAATACTCTAACACACATATATACTGCCTTTTACATATGTAGTTACTCGCACATGTACCACTGAGATATACATTCACTCACTAACACACCCATACACACACTCACCCACCCAAGCAGTCCATCACAGATGCACTCTTGAAATCATGCACCCAGTGAATCACCCACTCACACATCTATGTATAGAGTCACACACACCCCACCCACACAAACACTCAGGCAGCCATACAGATACTCAGAGAACCAATCAATAACCCATATAGACACTCATGTAGCTATTCGCAAATCCATGCATCCACTTACACACCAACAAACAGACGGATACAGACATTCACACAGTTTAGTCACTAACCCATGCATTCAGTAAGATACGTTTAATCACTCACTTGTAGAGTCAGTCACTCACGTACTAAATCATCCATTCAGACACTTATACACCCACTCATTCTTCAATACGCCTTTCCCTATATATATTAAACATATTTAAACTTTACAGAAACACACAGTCACTGGATGATGTCATCAGTGATGTCATCAGTGATGTCATCAGTGATGTCATTTGAGATGTCATCAGTGATGTCATCAGTGATGTCACTGACCATGTCATGAGTGATGTAATATGTGACGTCATCAGCAGTGCATTGCGGGGCGCGAGTTATAGTTAGCTGAACTAACTATAACAGGGAATTTCACGGGTTTTGTACGAGTGCAATGTCCAACTAACTATAACTGTCCCTAAAACCTATGGTTTTTTCAGTGAATATATATATATATATATATATATATATATATTCACTGAAAAACCATAGGTTTCAGGGGCGTTATAGTTAGATGGACATTTCACTCGTACAAAACCATAGAAATTCCCCCGTTATAGTTAGTTCAGCTAACTATAACTCGCGCGCCGCAATGCACTGCTGATGACGTCACATATTACATCACTCATGACATGGTCAGTGACATCACTCATGACATCACTGATGACATCTCAAATGACATCACTGATGACATCACTGATGACATCATCCTTGTGATAGAGTGGCAGACCTCCTCTCACCCTAATATAACCTTTGATACACACACTCAAAAATACAAACTAACATTTTCAAAACAATGGACATACCAATACCAGTTACAACACACCTATTCAGTAATTCCAAGATCTACACACACATCCACTCATTCACCAACAGTCCCTATACAGTCACTCATACATGTACTCACTCATCATATGTACTCATACACCTATACATCCTGTTACACACCGCCACTCATCCATAGAGTTACTCACACACATAGTCACACATGCAAACAAAGTATCAAACATCCATTTACTTGCATATACAGTTATACACACACTACCACACTTACTTCTACAGAAACTTACACATACTTACTCTCTTAAACAATCACTTATAGAAACACCTACTTATTTGTACAGGAACTCTTCCAATCTCTCACTCTCACATATACTCACTTATATACACCAATACTCACATATACTAGTTTAAAACATATGTAGTTACTCATAAAGACACTATTGAGACAGTCATTCACTCACTAACACACCCATACACATACTCATCCACCTATACAGTCCTGCACACATGCTGTCTTCAACACATACAAACAGTGAGTCACTCATTCATGCATCTATGCACTAAGTAATACCCCCACCGAACCATACAGACACTCAGGCACTCATACTGATACTCAAAAAACCAACTAATAACCCATATAGACACTCATGTAGCTACTCACCAACCCATGCAGCCACTTATACACAAAGCGAGAGACTGATACAGATATTTTCATATTTAAATATTACTCACTAACCCATGTATTCACTAAGATACACTTAGTCAGTTATACAATCAATTTTACAAAAACAAATCATCCATTTAGACACTTATATACCCATTTATTCTTCCATCGACCTTGAGATATACATATATAAAACATATTTAATTTTCAGAAAAACACACATTCACTCGATGATGTCATCAGTGATGTCATCAGTGATGTCATTTGAGATGTAATCAGTGATGTCATGAGTGATGTCACTGACCATGTCATGAGTGATGTAATATGTGACGTCATCAGCAGTGCATTGCGGGCGCGCGAGTTATAGTTAGCTGAACTAACTATAACGGGGAATTTCTATGGTTTTGTACGAGTGAAATGTCCAACTAACTATAACACCCCTGAAGCCTATGGTTTTTTCAGTGAATTTCTAAGGTTTTTTAAATGCTAATTTCTAACTATAACGTGCCTGAAACCTATGGTTTTTTCAGTGAATATATATATATTTATTATACTATGTATACATGTGAAAATGTCTCGGTCCCCTGTTTGCCTCGGTGGCACGGAAAAATGGGTGGAACTGACGTCAGCATGCCGACGAGGTCCTCTTATGGCTCCGATGACGTCATACGGTGTCGCGAGCGGAGCCGTGCTCGATGACGTGGGAGAGCTAGGAAAGAATTTCCGTGGAATGCTGGTGCAGGGGATATTCACCTAAGTGTTCAGGCTAGTCCTTAGGGA
The DNA here is from genome assembly GCA_963921515.1 of Calotriton arnoldi. Lineage (NCBI taxonomy): Eukaryota > Metazoa > Chordata > Amphibia > Caudata > Salamandridae > Calotriton > Calotriton arnoldi. The sequence goes on along the minus strand of CAWUFW010031622.1, from coordinate 6,160 downwards.
GCAACTGTTTATTTTGCCACTCCAAAAACCAAAACCAGTGATCCGAGGGCAGAGGCTCTGCAGATGGCACACGAGGTGGGGTGCCCAGTCGTGTGCACCGGCGGGGCAGCGAAGTGACAAGCACCACAACCCACAAAAAAGGTAACGAGGGCACTGAATAACACAGGATCTTCTCTTTGTATCTGGCAGGAACAACGAAGTTAAAATGCCCTAGTACCAAAATGTAGAAGTAGTGCTACAACGGTCTTCAAGAGGACCTGTGATGCTGCTTCTGCCTCCCGTACCCTGGAGGCGGCACATGGGTCACGCGGTACAGTCATACTGCGATGGGACGCACACTCGTTGACCTCTCATGGCACTGCTCCACACTTCAGGGAGGACGCTTTCCATTAGCTATGTTTTCTGATGACATGTCGCGCCGGCCCCATCCAACAACAGAACTCCTTTAGATCCAAACAGACTCTTCCACTCTCTCACCGGAAGTGAAACCAGGCCACGCGGACACTTTCACAATACAACAGCAGGGAATGCACTTTTCGGTAAAAACCACATTCCTTCCTCCTAATTAATCAAATAAACGTCTCACTGAAGAACAGGGGCCAGCTTCGATCGGTAAACAGCCGTTACAACGACTTTTTACTTTGCGATACCATTACAACGCATGCATTACCACGCATGCGTTGTACATCATGAAGTCATTACTACGCATTTTTTAGAACGCATGGTCATTTACCATGCATGCCTTTACAACGAATTTTGTTGTAAAGGTATGTATGGTAAATGACCATGCGTTCTAAAAAACATGTAGACGATCCATGTCATTGTAAGGAAACAGAGGCTGTTCCGTTTCCTCACAACGATGTGCACCGCCCCTCAGAGATGACGTGAAGCAGGAACCATGAGGAGAGAGGAACCATGAGGAGTGAGAGGTAAGGGGATTGGGCATGGGGTGGGGGTTTCTTTTCTAGGGTTTAGGGTAGTGCAGTGGTGTTTGGGTGGAGTAGGGGTCGTGCTGGGGGTAGTGTTTTAGGGTTTAGGGTAGTGCAGTAGTGTAGGGGTCGTGCTGGGGTAGTGTTTTAGGGTTTAGGGTAGTGCAGTGGTGTATGGGTAGTGTAGGGGGTCGTGCTGGGGTAGTGTTTTAGGGTTTAGGGTAGTGCAGTGGTGTTTGAGTAGTGTAGGGGTCATTCTGGTGTTAGTGTTTTAGGGTTTAGGGTAGTGCAGTGGTGTTTGTGTAGTGTAGGGGGTCATGCTGGTGGTAGTGTTTTATGGTTTAGGGTAGTGCAGTGGTGTTTGGGTAGTGTAGGGGTCGTGCTGGGGGTAGATTTAGGGTTTAGGGTAGTGCAGTGGTGTTTGGGTAGTGTAGTGAGTCGTGCTGGTGGTAGTGTTTTAGGGTTTAGGGTAGTGCAGTTATGTTTGGGTAGTGTAGGGTGTCGTGCTGGGGGTAGTGTTTTAGGGTTTAGGGTAGTGCAGTGGTGTTTGGGTAGTGGAGGGGGTAGTGTTTTAGGGTATAGGGTAGTGCGCCCAACCAGCCACAATATCCGTGGACAAAGGGGATCCTGACTCTTTGGAACGCTCCGTCAATTGAATAAATTGGGTCAAGGGCCCTACCACGTCCAAGACCTATCAATTCCTTTCTTGGGATCCCTCATATACTTGGAGAAAAAGGTACATAGTTTCTCATCAATTTCAGGCGTGTGTGCCACCTTCCCCTTCAGTGAGGGCCTGGGGCATTCTCCCCTCATCCTATTCCTGTCCTCCCTTTCAAGGGGTTGATGGATTTTCCCCACTACATACTCTGCCACTTTGGCGTCAGGTGTCCACTCTGCCGACCTAGGATGCTAAATTTGGGTAGGCTCGAACATGTCCGATTGGACCCCGTCCCCAACCGGGGACTGAGAGGAGTGGGACTCTGGACGCCAGGGACGCCCGAGTCCTTATCCTCATCGGAGGAGAAATCGTCCTCCGATACACCCTCTCCCTCTAAGGGAAACCCGCCGTCGGGGTCTACAATAGTGGTGACAGTGTCGCAATTTTCTCCGGGTCCCTCCTCCTCCCGGCAGGGTGCATGTTTTAGCGTTCGCGCACTCTTGAGGAAGGTCTCCGTAAGTTTATCAAATCCTTCCAAGTGCCCTGTGTTATGCTTAACGGCCCTTTTATTCCCCATCTGGGAACTACTTGGACCCGCCACCACTAGATCTGGGTCACTGAACACCCCAGGGATGCTTTTCGCCAGCTTATCAACCTGATCCCTAAGAGGAGCCAGCGCCCTAAAAATAGCCAGAGAGAGGGCTTGGTCCACTGTTGGAGGGAGAAGTTGGGGGGCCATTCCTCCTCCACTTCCTGGTAGGAAGAGTAAAAATGGTCTTCTGGAGAAGACATGATGGCAGAGGGTGTGAGCACAGAACAAATGCCCTTAAAATCCTTAAGACAGCCCCCTCGCCGGTGCTCCAACAGCTGGGCTTTCCCCGAAGCTGTTATAAGAATAGACTGAGGCGCAATACCAATTACCACCACCAGGTGGTGCTGGTCACTAACGTGGCCGTGTGGGGAAATCACCGCGTAGCGGTGTCAAAATTAGGTGAGGGTTGGTCGGGAATCAAGCGGACACTAAAGGAGTGAGCGGATTCCCAAACGCGCGTAAAGACCAGCGGGAGCGCTCAACGGAGCTGCCTTGCTCGGACCAGACGCGCCTGACAGGATCTCACCGCGCGCAGAGCACACAGCGGGAGAAACTGCGAGGGGGAGAACACGCTCGGGCAAGAGCCTGCTGCGCAGGGAATATGAAACAATACCAAGGCAATAATGCTAATAACGTGCACAAGAAACGGCTATACAAACAGCAACAACGTCAGATTAAGCCAAGAATGTAAGGAATGCACTTAACTGACGAGCAGTGAAGAAAGAGGAAGCGGAAGGGACGTCACGATATTATATACGATGGACTGTGATATGATTGGACTATAGTTGCCTTGGAGACTACCCCCCTAATGGTTCATGGGTTGTGTAGTCTTTTGTGTAATGATTGTTGTGTTGCGTTTTCTTTGAACTGCTATGCAAATAAAGTGAGGAAAGATATGCATAATCCTCGCCTCCGTCCTGCCATAGAATTCATTAAACTTTATTTGATCTGATTTAGAAACATAGATCATAAAAGTGTACATAAAAACAGTAAATCCTCTTTCCTAATACAATACAGTGAGAATTAATTAAAACCAGTAGGTAAAAACGGGTGTTACAAAGCCCGGTTCAGAGCAACTTCAGGTTAACAGAATCGTAAAGTTCAATGTTTCACAAGATCAATCTCATGTACTTTGTACAAAATACGCAATAAAGGGTCCAAGTAAGATGTAACGCTCCAATACCTGACCAGTTTGCACTATATAAAACTGCAGAAAAAATAAAAATAAAAAGTGTTTTGCACACTTCTGTCATTGGGCTATATGTGGGCTACATCTGGGTGATATTTGTGCTACATTTGGGCTCTTTTTTCTCTGGTGGCCATCTTGGGAGACTTATTTGTTATGAAGTTTCCTAATTTCGTCATTTACTGCAGTCTCCTCAGTATGAAATGCTTTCAGTTTTTTACTTTGATTCCATCAAGAAGGCATTCAGATGTGTCACACATTTGCCATAAATTCAGAATGTTAGCACTCTAGTTGTTCATTATATCACTGTAGTAAAGCTACTGCTCACCAGGGAATTAACTGGAAGTCTACTGCTGGTATTGAAAGTGATTGTTTCAGTCTGCATGTCAGAATTTTCTAATGAAATAGAAGAGGATTTAAGATCTCACTTAAAACATGCCCTAAATTTTCTTTCTGCAGCACTAACCATAATTTCTATGGCAAAATGAACCCCCTCATTTTGTTCCTTTTTAAATTAAATGTTTTAAGTGTTACCAGTTTATTCCAATCAAGATGGCTTCAGCTGTGCCATACTTCTGTCATAAGTAAGACTGTTAGCTCTCTAGTTGTTCTTTAGAACACTCTGGGAAGCTGCAGTAGAACACAAAGGCATCAACTGACAGGCTGCTCCTGTTGAAATATAACAGGAAGATATTTGAGATCTCACTTAAAACATGTCCTAATTTTTCTTTCTACAGCACTAACCATAATTTCTATGACAAAATGAACCCCCTCATGTTGTTCCTTTTTAAATTAAATGTTTTAAGAGTTACCAGTTTATTCCAATCAAGATGGCTTCAGGTGTGCCATAATTTTGTCATGAGTAAGACTGTTAGCGCTCTAGTTGTTCTTTAGAACACTCTGGAAAGCTGCAGTAGAACACAAAGGCATCAACTGACAGGCTGCTCCTGTTGAAATATTTCAGGAAGATATTTGAGATCACACTTGAAACATGTCCTAATTTTTCTTTCTACAGCACTAACCATAATTTCTATGACAAAATGAACCCCATCATTTTGTTCCTTTTTAAATTAAATGTTTTAAGTGTTACCAGTTTATTCCAATCAAGATGGCTTCAGGTGTGCCATACTTTTGTCATAAGTAAGGCTGTTAGCACTCTAGTTGTTCTTTAGAACACTCTGGGACGCTGCAGTAGAACACAAAGGAATCAACTGACAGTCTCTGCCCTTGTTGGATGTACATGTTTTACTGAGAATATCAGACTTCATTCTCACATGACTGAGAAATATAATGTGAATTTACAGAAAATATGCTCTCATTTTAGCTTCTGGAGCACCTTACAAAACTGTATGGGACAAGCATGTGAAAATAGTTTTCTCTCAAACATGATTCATGATATCCCAGCAGAAGGTTTTTCACAGGGTAAAATCACCTTAGAACACACCAGAATTCCTGAAATTAGTATGGTACCATCAACAAATGAATTCTAATGTAACTAAAGTCTGCTATCACCCTTTATAGTTCTCCTTTTGGTAACCCTCAAAATCTTCGATTCACTACAATGCATTTCAATGGGGTACTATCATTTATATTGGTCCCAAGATGGCTGCCAGCAATTCCAGGATGAAGTGCTGACAGCCAATCAGATCTCACGATGACATGTGTGGTTAGGCTCCGCCCAGATATATATGTGTTTTCTTTTTCAAATTTCTCAGAAACTACTGAACGGATTTACACCATTTAACCAAAATGCACGACTCTGAACCAAGGGCTACCTCTTTGCCAAATTTGGTGTAATTCCGTTCAGCAATTCGGGCTGTAGCTGCGATGAAAGGTCCCTATGGAAAAATGAATGGGGAAAACATGTTTTGGGACCCCCCTTTTTTCTCGGCCCCCGCTTGACAAATCACCCCGAGACTTTCAGGGTAGGAGCGGACCGGAGCGCCTCAACAAGTTGGAAACTTTCGCGAAGGTTCGTCAACCGGCGCCAACGTTATTGCAAATAGAATGTTGCGGATTTCCTATGGAAAATAGGTCCTAACTATAACTATCTACTGGCGACCGCCAGTAGATAATATATAAACTATATTTTGTACAACTATATATTTATGACATCGATATTTTTTTCTTCGATATTTGTGTACTTACCATCATAAGTATAGGATGTTGATATTTTTTACATCGATATTTTGGTCCCGATATTTTTGTATGGGAATATTTTGGGTGTCGATATTTTGTCAGTGTATCACAGTGCATATCTAAGGCATCCAGCAATCTTTGAAGCCCTACTGGCGTTTGGCTGAGCAGGACGACATCATCCGCATATAGCAGAGAAGGGATGTGTTGGTTGCATGGCTGTTTACTTGGTTTAATACAGGAACCAAATCGCTCATGTACAAGTTTAAAAGGGTGAGTGCTAATATGCACCCCTGTTAGACACCTTGTTCCATGCTGATTTTTTACGGGACCGCGGTGTGTTGTCCAAATTTTACTCTGTCCCATGTGTTGGAATAGAGCAACATGATGCCTTGTAATAATGGCTCTGGGATTTTACAGGCTGTAAGTTTGGTCCACAGTAAGCGACAGTTGACTCGGTAAAAGGCTTTACTGTAGTCTATGAAACAGTAATACAGCTCTTCTTTTTTCTGTATTTGTTTGGATACAAGGATCCTTATGGCCACCAGATTGTCTATAGTGCTGGCCTGTGTTCTAAACCGTTTGGTTGAGGGCAAGTAGGTTGTTTGTCGTTGCCCAATCTTGTAAATCCACAAGTAGTAACAAGGCAAAATATTTTG
>CAWUFW010031621.1:0-15221 GCA_963921515.1 Calotriton arnoldi | reverse complement strand
TGCAATCACTTCAACTAGGAGGGTGAGTGAATTGCACACTCTTCGCTCCAAGCCTCCATTTACATCATTCCATGGGGATAACATGGTTGTTAGGACCAGAGCTGCTTTCCTGCCTAAGGTTGTCACTCCTTTCTACTTGGGGCTGTCCATCACCCTACCCACTTTCTACTCTCCATCTCACCCTTCAACGGAGGAGGAGAGACTTCATCGCCTGGACCCCAAGAGGGCGGTCAGTTTACTTGGACAGAACCAAGGACTTCAGGTTGGGCGATCAACTCTTCATTGGATATGTGGGAAAGATGAACGGCAAGGCTGTCCACAAAAGAACACTGTCCAGCAGTGGCGGTTTCTCTCCACGGGCGTCTGGGCTCCGCCCCCGTTAAATTCAACAAAAGTGCTCATTTTTTATTTAATAAAAACCCGTTTTATTTTTTTGTTGTCTTCTATATTGCTAAAACACAGGGCACTGTCTGCCCCACTCACCAATACAGCCGCCGTGACAGTGGCCATTGTGGAGTCTGGATGCATGTTGTCACGTGATGTGACTGACTCACCTTGCTTTCTCCCCGGGCGGCCCGAAAGAAGCCCAAGTGTTTGCCGGCTGACAATCTCACAGCCCTGAAGGCTGTGATGTCATCAGCTCGGCAAAGACCTAGCTTCAGGGCCCAGTCTCCACCCCCTAATGGCGTGGAGGTCAAGTTAGCCACGGGTGTTTTAATACTAAGCCTGATATCGCTAACCCTCCACGTCAATCAGAGGGTGGAGAGCTTGTCACCACACCCCTTTCCCAGCTCATTACAGGGCGTGGTGGGACCCACCCTGTGACGAGTTGGGGAAAGGGGTGTGGCAGGCGGGAAGCGGAGGAGTCGAGCCTGCGCAGACTCTACCTCAGACTGCTTCCCACACGTGAGTCTGCACTCTCCACTGTGGTGGTGTCTGGTGGAACGTACTGGAAGGCATTTACTGCGTCATCATTCGACTCCAGCGAGACGGACTGCATTTTAGAGCCGACTCGAGTCCCGAGACAGTCCATCATTATTGCAGTGCTGGCAGCAGCTAGTCCCAATAGTTGCTGCTTGCCGCTGCCACAGCACTGACTGCAGGTTGCTGTTTGGTGTAGGACTGGATTAAAGTGAACTCAGGAGTCAGCAGCTCACCAGCCCAGGTAAGTCCCAGGCGGGCATTTTTTTAAAGTTGTATAAGCTCGTTTACAAGGGCCTTGTCACATGGATGAATAAGAGAAAGCGAGGCCCTGATAGTTAGCTGCTGCTAACTGAATAAATGTTTCCTAAACAATTAAAAGCCATATTATGTTGTGTATGCCAAAACGAAGCATTTGTATGACGTGTTTCTCATTATGTTCATTGACAAACGGGAGGAGGGTTAAACATACGCGCGCCGTGGCTGAAAGTGCAAACTTGGCTTGAAGGGGTGTGATCCTCGTGCACGTGTGCTAACTTAATTGTGCCATTATTTCGTGCTCTGCCATAGCGAGTATGTTTGGTATTCCTCAACAGCTAGATGCAGCTAATGGAGATTACAAACGAAATCTGTTTCCAATCTACATTTTCCTTTGCAGCCTTGTAAATCCTGAAAATACCCTTGCGGAAAAGGAGACTTGTAAAATGTTAGCACTGCGTCCCTGCTTGTCTTTTCTGCCTGTTTGCTTTTCCTTGCAGATTTCAAGGTGATGACAAAAGAGAGAACATCCCTAGCATTTGATAATACCCACTTGACTCACAAAGGAAATTCACCAGCGTTTGCAGCCTCTAATTTAAAAACCATTACACCGTTCCGCTTGGTGGACCAGTCAGATCTAAATATTTTTAAAGGGGTGGTTTAATTTAATCATTACTTTAACAAGCCCCCTTTTAAAACTATGATCCTCCAAATTTAGGGGATTTGTTTTGGAATTTGATCCAATAACTGGCTTTGCACAAAGAAACGCATAGCTGCATCTGATTTGGTTCAGAACAGGGTGATAATCATGAAATTACTTTGGATGTTTAATCACTGTGAAAACATAAGAACAAACTACTTTCTAGAGATTGCCTTGGCAAGCGCTCCAGGGGTTGAAGCCCGCTAACAGAGTCCTTTGATTTACAAAGAACTGTTTGGAATTTATAGTACGTTCTCCATTTCAAAGAGTTTAAAATAAACAGCCAGGGGAGAGAGGAAATGTCAGGAGCTGAAGAAATGGTTTCCCAAAAAGTGGTCAGAAACCAAAATCGCAGATCGGCATCCATTACCTTGCTCATCTCACTCAAGGTCATAATGGACACTTTTTCCAGTCCTGGGTTTATGACAAACTAATGCTCTCTGGGCATCGCAGACGATATTTGCTATCATGTTTGCAAACAAACCTGATAACTAGAAGTGTGCAGAATCTTACGGGTTTTTGCAAAATACTCGTAGCGTTCCCAAAATTAGCATATTACTGAAATACACTTTGTATTTCGAGCAGCTTTTCTCTTTGAGTGTATAACCCACTCAGAAAAGTTAGTTGGGCATGAGAAAAGTTTGAGGAGTAAATGTCTCGCTCCAAGAGAAAATGTCTTTCAAGTGAGACGTTTTCTTTTCCACTAACATGAGCCTCAGGTGAGCAAAGGTCATGGAAAACTTTGCATTTTGTGAAATGACAAAAATGTTGCACACTTTACATAACGCGAAATTCTGAATTACAGGCAACATCCGGCATAACAAAAAATAATTGTAATCCTACAGATAACTATGATTTGTAGGCTAAAAGCCTAGAACTGCAGTGAAGGACTCGCAACCCCCTAGGCACTTCTGTGACTTTATATAGAATGAAGCTGACTACAAAGCAACGGATCAATTGACATTAATGGAAAAGGGAGTGCATTACAGCCAGTGGCGTAACACAAGTGTTTGGTGTCTCTGGCAGAATCTCACGAATTTAGATTGCTTCTCTAGGCCTGTCACTGAATCATCATAGCCTTCCCACAAGAGCCTATTTTTATATGCCTTCAGGCGCATTTGTGCCGAGAAATTTTATCCTGCAGCACACATTTATCATTTCTGAACGGGCTTTAATACTAGAGGTCCATTTTACATTACAGTTTGTGGCATGATCATGTAATACATATTTTTTGTACTTAATTTAGATCCATCTTGTAATGGGTGCCTTGCTGAAAAAAAATACAGATTGTTTTAAAATTCCTGAAATGAGCTTACTGCAGTGCATGACTCATGTTTGTACCCCACAAATGCATCAGCAGTACCGCAGGCTCTTCTGTTACAGAATATGAAGCCAGGCCCAGTCATGTTAGCACAGCCATACCCAGGCATTAGCTTTAGCAGCTAATTGAGTCTGCTCAAGCATGTAGCTGTCACAGGGCATATAGGGAAAGCAAGAAACGAAATATTTAATCGCTGTGCAAATAAGTCCCTGCAACGTGCGCTAAAGTTTACTCCAATAGGAAACCATTTTGCATTGTAATTTGTTGACAGTGAGTGAGCAGTGTGCAATGCCCTTGGGCTTAAGTTAAACCTGGAGGATGTGAAAGGAATATGGTGACGCACACCGTTTTTTTTTTTTGTTTTTTTTGCACGTCACAAATATTTTACAGCATTTTAGTTTTAGAAACACGAGCACGTATGCTTGGAGCAGCGGGCGGCGTGACCTTGGTTATACTGAATAAGCAGCTACCTATGTTATGACATCTCTTTATTAATGTAATCACTGCACTTTCACAATTGCTTTATTAACCTTCCTGCTTTCCCAAATTTGCTTGAAAATGCACCATTTGTCCACTCTTTTCTTCAAAATTTTCTTGGGGGGAGAACCCCCCCGAACCCTCCGTAGGTTGTCCGGGCTCACTCGCTACGCTCGCCGCAGTACAGTACGACAATAATTTGACGCTGCGACACTTTCAAATGTTACCAGCCGCCACTGCTGTCCAGGTGGCTCATCCTGTGTACCAAGATCTGGTATGCCTTGGCCAAGAAGGAACCTCCTGAAGGTATTCGCGCTCATTCTATTAGAGCCAAGTCTCCTTCGGCTTTGGCTAGAGCTGTCCCCGTGGTAGACATCTGCAAAGCGGCAACTTGGGCCTCCCTCCACACTTTTGCAAAGCACTATTGCTTGGATTCGGCGTTGAGGAGGAACGGCCATTTTGCTCATTCTGTGCTGCAAGAGTTTTTTGGTATAGGCGGGCAGGCACCCTCCTCCGGAAGTGGGACTGCTTGGGGATTCAATTCAAAATGTGAGTAATCCACAGGCCGATGTATCCATCAGAAGAACAAGTTACTTACCTTTGGTAATTCTTTTTCTGGTGGATACAGTATCTGCCTGTGGATTCTTCCCTGACCCACCCGCCTCCCCGTTGCCTGTCTGCTTATTCCGAAAAATAATGAATGTATATCTTATGTGATTTATTGTTGGACTCATGTGATACTTGGCACTAGGAAATGTCTATGATGAAGAATTTCTAATTTTGGGTTGTTTTTGTATACTGTGTATACTTGTATAAATGATGTCGGTTCGCCCATTCGCGTCGAAGGCATGGAAAAAATGGGTTGAACTGACAGCATGCCGACAAGGTCTTCTTATTGCTCTGACGTCATCGGAGTCGTGCAGAGCCGTTCCATTTTGACGTCCTCGTCAACGTGGGAGAGCTGAGGAGAAAAGTTTCTGTGGAATGCTGCGCATTAGTAATTCAAAAGGGGAGGAATCCACAGGCAGATGTATCCATCAGAAATTTTCAGTACCGTCCTTAGAGTAAGGGGACGTGATGCCTGAAAGACAGATTTTGAAATGCTGTCACCCTCTTGGTTTGGGTAGTCTTTTGCTGACTGTTTAACAGCTGCTAAAAATGTTGTGTGCAGAGGTTGAAGATGAGACTATTGGGCATAGACAAAGAACCCAATGTTGTGTAACAGACACTGCTACCAGAGCCTCTTGTAGGCGTTGCTGGAGGCAGAATCCACCACACCCAAAAAGAGTATCTCTCCAGCTTCAGACGCCAACCGGCCCCACGAGGTGGAGTAGTAAGAGACCTGGAGGCAGAAATGGCAGCACTCCAACGCAAGGAGTTTGAGGCGCTGACGCAATTCAGAATTCCTGTGAAACCCTCCACTACTGTAGAGGCCGAGAAAGAAGAGGATACCCTTGAAGCTCTGGCAACCCCCGAACCTCACAAGAAGGACGTCGCGGAGGAACTAGACGTTCCAGAAGAGTAGGAAGCCACAGGAACTTTCGAGGAAGAATGAAACAACCTCAACACAGAAAGCTTCCCCACCGGACGACATAGCCTTCTACAACAGCCTCATGAAGAGAGCAGCTGATATCTTCGGGGTCCGCTTACAGGAGGAGAAAGGAGGCCTGTTTCCTCCTAGAAACATTAGCACCATCCACGAAAGGTACACAATACCTTCCAATGCTGCTAAGCATTCTGGACCAGGGCAAGGAAGCTTTCAAGGAGCCTGCCACGGCAAAGGAGTAACCCCAAGGATTGAGAAAAAATACAAACCCTCCACAAGGGACCCTAAATACATTCAAGGGAACACAGTGGCTGACTCAAACATTCTTACCACAGCAAGGAGGAGGAGCAACGCTCATTCCTCCACTGGCCCACCTCCAGAGAGAGAAAGTAAGGGAATGGACATGGTGGAGAGAAAGATGGAAAAGTAGCAACGCAATGGCGCATTGCGAACTCTAATGCCCTCCTCAATAGGTATGATGACCAACAATGGGACGACATTGAGGAACTAATGAACAAGCTCTCAGAGGAAGATAAAGAGCGCAAAATCCATCATACAGGAGAGAAGAAACATAGCTAACACCTGCCTGATATGAGCTCTAGACGCAGTCGATACGACTAACAGACAAATGTGCACAGGCACAGCACTCTTCTGCCGTGCCGCCTGACTCAATTTCAAGCTTCAAACAGGAAGTACAAACTTCCATAATCAATAAACCCTTCACTGGACACACCCTGTTTGGAATTGAGGTGAATGAATCCCTACAACAATTAAATGACAATGAGAAGGCCAGGGCTATGGGGCCCTGAAACAGAGGGCACCTTCAAAGAGGAGGATTTAACCTCAGACTCACAGGAAGGGGGTTTTCACAACAGGGCAACATCGACCACAGGGCAACGGACAGCAATCGAACCAGTAGTCCGGATACCAATCCTGGCAGCACCAAACAAAACGATCCTTTCATGGCAGAGTAAGAGCCAGGGGACAACCCTCAAGGGGGGGCAAACTCCATGTGACTTGCCCACAAAGACCCCCACACAACAGTGGGAGGCAGAATAGCGCATTACCCACTTCAGTGTGAAAACATCACTTCAGACAATTGGATTTTAAATGTGAGTACGCCACGGCTATTGTATAAAACTGACAAAGAAAACCCTACCAAATCCACCAAGGAAGAAGAGGCTCCAAAGAACAGAACTCTTACAATTAAGGGAGGAAATAAAGGAACTCCTAGATAAGCAAGCAATAGAGAAGGTACCAACAAGGGAACACAACAAGGTTAACTACTCCCCTTATTTCTTGGTACCAAAGCAAGATCTCATGCAAAGACCCATCTTAGATCTCAGATTCATAAACAAATTCATTTGCACGCAGCATTTCAAGATGATCGCACTACAAGAAGTAATCTCACAACTACAAAAAAGGGATTTCATGGCAACAATGGACCTAAAGTACTCCAATCTGCACATCCCCATTAACTGAGCACACAAGAGATACCGAAGGTTCATCCACGAGGACATTCACTACCAATTCAAGGTCTTGCCCTTCGGAATAAATCAGCACCAAGAGTTTTCACAAAGTGCCTAGCAGCGTCCTTAAGGAAGAGAGGAATCCACGTCTAGCCCCATATAGACAACTAGCTGCTGAAGGCAAGTTCAAAGCAATGATGTTACACATTCATCAGGTGATCACAACGCTAGAAGGATTGGGATTTTCCATAAACCACAAATCATCATAAATCTTCCTAGGAGCAAGATTAAACTCCAAGGTTGCATGGGCATACCCAACCCAAAGGAGGGTACAATCTATCAAACAGGAGACTCGCCTCTACCAGAAGGGACAGTCTGACAGTGAGGACAGTCATGAAACTCATGGGCATGATAGCATCATGCATTCCCATCATTACCCATGCACTACCACAGATGCGCTCTCTACAGAATGGCTGTGCAAGAGTTGGTCACAAACCACACAGTTGGAAGACCTAGTGGTTCTAACAGAAAAGGTTCAGACTGATATACAAAGGTGGTGTAGGAAAGTGACTATATATACTGCACCAAAGTAAGGTACAGGGTGTATAGGGTCCACAGTTCCCCAATGGTAAGGCAGAGGCTAAAGTTAGATATAACCTTACTCTCTAAAGTGGTAGCTTGGTCGAGCAGTAAGGCAGTATCAGAGGACAGTGTAAAGCATTTGTTGTACACACTGTCAGCAAATGAAGCCACACACTCAAGAACTGAACTCTAGGCCAATGGTTTGTATATAAAAATATAGGCTTGTTTTATTTTAGAACCAACAATAGGAATCAAAATATACTTTCTCAGAATGAAATGCTTTGTTTAAACACTTTTCAAATAGGCAATAGTCTTTTTGATGACAGTAGTCACAGTTGTTGCAAGAGGCAACACAATTTCAAACACAATGCAACATTGAGCTCAATGGAAAGTTTTGGTTAAATGCAATTAATTACTTTGTGGATTACTTTTCTAACCACAGGACTGGATCTTGGATTCAGTCCCGGGACATTTCCTGTAAACAGTTAAGTAAAGCGTTTTGGTTATAGTAGTGATTTTTGAGGAATATTATGGTATTTCAAAAGTTGACACTTAGAAACTTTTCTGGGTAAAATTACCAATGTTATCCTATGGAAGGAAATACAGTTTGCAAGCAAAGTATGTTTACGTTACTTTTGTAATCCAGTGCTGGAGTCTCAGGTTCAGCACTGGGATATCTATCTAAAACAGGCAAGTAATTACGTTTGTATCGTTGGCACGATTTTTAAAGAATATTTGTAAGATTCAGAAATCGACACTTGGAAACTTTTTCAACAAAAAGTAGGCAATGATATCTTATGGAAGGAATTTCAAGTTACTGTTCAGTACGGTAAAAATTACTTTGCAGGGTCAGTACTGGGCTGAAAGATGCAGCACTGAAGTCTCTCCTGATGACAGGTGAGTAAATCGGAATTCGTTACTGTTGTGATTTTTAGGCAATATTTTAGTATTTCAAAAGTAGACAGAAGAATTTTCCCAGAAAACCAGTCAATGGGTCCCTATGGAAGAAAATTGAGTTAGCGATAAGTAACGTTGATTACTTTTCAGGGTCAGTGCTGGGCACCAAGATCCAGCACTGGGATCTCTCCTAATAGCAGGTGAGTATTTTCGTTTTAGTTACTCGGTTGATTTTAGGTGAATATTTTAAAGTTGAGAAACTCCACACTTAGAAGAATTTTCCGGTGATGCCAGCCAATGTCACCCTATGGAAGGTAAGTGAGTTATCGGTTTTTGGGTAAGTACTTGACTGGCAAAGTTAAGGTTCTGGGCATAGACTCGGGGTCTCCCAGGGTCAGGTAAGTACAGTTGTTTCACCCCCAGCGGCACAGGGGCGGCCGGGTGCAGAGTGAGTTAGGCCCAATGTTATCCTATGGCAGGCAGGGGCCCTTGGTTGGTGGCTGCTGGCTAGCAGGCCAAGCGGCTGTGGGGGCTGGGCTCCTGGTCACTTGCTCAGGGCAAATGGGTAAGTGGATTAGGACAGAGGTTGCACTGCCAGGGCCACTCGGGCGGCTGGGTGCAGGGTGCTTTTGAGCCGTCGGGCGCTCAATGTTAACCAATGGAGATCTTGGAAGGTGAACAAAGGCTGCAGGCTCGGGGACGGTGACTCTTCAGGAGCGACCAACACTTCGAGAGGTAAGTTGGGGTCTTGGAGGATAGGTAGACACCCAGGAGTTGGGCACAGGGGGCCGTGGGGCGCCGGGTGCAGGGGTGTCTTTTGAGGTCGGGAAATCTTACCCCCTGCTGGTCGCGGTTGGAGGGGTCCCTTGTCCTGAGGCTGCAGGCGTCGTCTGGGTCGTCGAGGAGGGTCCTTGGGCACTGGATTCCAGGTCAGAATCGCCGGGGGACGTCCTCAAAGTCTTAGTTCACTCAGGCACAGGCTGGGCTCGGCGGGTGCAGTGTGTGCAGGTTTCGCGGTTCCGTGCCAGGGCCGGGTCTTTTGTAGTTTTTCTTTTGAACAGTACCACTGCTCGTGGGAGTCCCTGGGTTGAAGGCTGTGGCACAGAAGTCAGGTCCTCCGGGGTTTTGAGGTTGCTGAGGCCGGGGTTCCGCAGGAGGCAGGTTCGGAGGTCAACAGGCCGGTAGGGCTGGGGCCAAGTCAGTTGTCGTCGCCTCCTTGTTAGCAGCTGCACGGCTGGTCTTCTTGCTTCGTCTTCTTGTTTCGGATTCGGAAACTGAGGAAGGGAAGGTTCAGGGAGCCCTAAATACTGAATTTAGGGGTGGTTACAGGTAGGTAAGGGCAGGGACCAATGGGTCCTGTCCCTGGGGTGGAGTACACCCCTATTCTGCCACTCTCCAGTGGGAGGGGGCAGGAGCCTGTCCCTGGTTGGCTGGGTCCCCCATCCTCAAGATGGCGGGGACTGGAGTTTGTGCTTCACCTCGCCTCCCCCACCTTAGGGGTGGAGTTGGCAGAGGTGGGCACAGCCCATTTCCTGCCTCTGGTTTTCCCGCCGGTTCTCCCGCCAGAAGTGGGGGTAGAACCAGTGGGGACCAGTTTGCTGGGAGCAGCAAATGGTCTGGGGAAGCTCAAAGGCGGCAGGCCTTTGAAGCTTCCCCTGCCCATCCTGGGGGAGGAGGCTTTGGCACCTCGCCCCAGGATGCGCATTGTTTCAGGCCCCTGAGAGCAGAGGCTCTCGACCCAGGGGTCCAGAAACATGTCTGGTGGTGGCAGCCTGGGCAGCCACTCAGTCCGGACACTGGAGGTCGGGTTGGTTTCAGGGGCATCTCTAAGATGCCCTCTGGAGTGTGTTTTACATTAAATCCCACACTGGCATCAGTGTGGGTTTAATGTGCTGAGAAGTTTGATACCAAACTTCTTAGTTTTCAGTGGGGCCATTATGGTGCTGTGGAGTTCAGTAATGACAGACTCCCAGCACCATATACTCTTAATGGCAGCACTGCACTTACAATGCCCAAGAATGGACTTGGGCACTGTAGAGGCACAGGGCTCATGCCTCTGTGCCCTCACCACTGGCATAGTGCACCCAGCTAGAGGGGTGGCTGACCTAGGCCAGGGCAGTGGCTTGTAGGCATGGCACACAGGGATGTGTGCCATGTCGACTCTTCACTTTTGTTCTGCACCAAGACACGCAGCCTGCAAAGTGTGTGTGTGTGTGTGTGTGTGTGTGTGTCCGCCCCCGCCCCCTAAGGGTGGCACAACAAGTGCTGCAGCCCTTAGGGGCCTTCCCTGGTTACAGTGCCCTGGGTACCATTTACCAGGGGCTGACCTGTGGCCAGGGATGCCAATTGGGTGTAGGCATCAATGCACTTTTAGGGAAGGAACACAGGCCCTGGGTGCCTGTTTGGCAGGAGCCCAGGGCACACTCAGTCAAAGCACATCAGCAAAAAGTGGGGGCATACCATGCAAGAAAGATGGCACTTTCTCACACAACCACCCCCCCAACGAAAGGTGATGAGACTAACCTTGCCCTATGGAGTCTTCATTGTCTAAGTGGAAGAACCTGGAAAGTCCATCTGCATTGGCATGGGCAGTCCCAGGTCTGTGTTCCACTTCAAAGTCCATTCCCTGTAGGGAGATGGACCACCTCAACAGTTTTGAATTTTCTCCTTTCATTTGCATTAGCCATCTGAGAGGTCTGTGGTCAGTTTGAACTAGGAAGTGAGTCCCAAACAGGTAGGGCCTCCGCTTCTTCAGGGACCAAACCACAGCAAAGGCCTCCCTCTCAATGGCACTCCAACGCTGCTCCCTGGGGAGAAGCCTTCTGCTTATAAAAGCAACAGGTTGGTCTTGGCCTTCATCATTGGTCTGGGATAGGACCGCTCCTATCCCTAGCTCAGAGGCATCAGTCTGCAAAATGAACTGCTTGGCATAATCTGGTGCTTTTAGAATTGGTGCTGAGCACATTGCTTCTTTCAGAGTATCAAAAGCCTTTTGGCAACTGACTGTCCAGTTTACTTTCTTGGTCATCTTCTTGGAGGTGAGTTCTGTGAGGGAGTCACAATGGACCCATATCCCTTCACAAACCTCCTGTAGTCCCCAGTCAAGCCAAGGAATGCCATGACTTGGGTCTGAGTTGTTGGAGCTGCCCAGTCCAGGATGGCCTGGATCTTGGGCTGTAAGGGTTGTACCTGGCCTCCACCAACCAGGTGGCCCAAGTACACCACAGTGCCCTGCCCTATCTGGCATTTGGATGCCTTGATAGTTAGGCCTGCAGTTTGCAGAGCCTTTAAAACCTTCCCAAGGTGGACCAGGTGATCCTGCCAGGTGGAACTGAAGACAACAATATCATCAAGATAGGCTGCACTAAAGGACTCCAACCCAGCAAGGACTTGATTCACCAACCTCTGGAAGGTGGCAGGGGCATTCTTTAAACCAAAGGGCATAACAGTGAACTGAAAATGCCCATCAGGTGTGGAGAATGCGGTTTTCTCTTTGGCTCCTGGGGCCATGCCAATCTGCCAGTACCATGCAGTTAAGTCAAAGGTACTCAGGTATTTGGCTGCACCCAATCTGTCTATCAGTTCATCAGTGTAAGAAAGTGGCTCTGTATATACTGCACCAAAGTAAGGTTCAGTGTGCACAGTCCACAGTCCCCAGAGGTTTGGCAGAGGCTAAAGTTAGATATAACCTTACTCTCCAAAGTGGTAGCTTGGTCGAGCAGTAAGGCAGTATCAGAGGACAGTGTAAAGCATTTGTTGTACACACTCAGTCAGCAAATGAAGCCACACACTC
Organism: Calotriton arnoldi; assembly: GCA_963921515.1. Classification (NCBI taxonomy): domain Eukaryota; kingdom Metazoa; phylum Chordata; class Amphibia; order Caudata; family Salamandridae; genus Calotriton; species Calotriton arnoldi. The sequence continues at coordinate 3,257 of CAWUFW010031621.1, read as the reverse complement.
AAGAACTGAACTCTAGGCCAATGGTTTGTATATAAAAATATAGTTGTTTTATTTTAGAACCAACAATGGGTGTCAAAATATACTTTCTCAGAATGAGATGCTTTAGTTAACTACTGTTCAATTGGCAATAGACTTTTGAATGCAATAGTTACAGTTGTTGCAATATGCAACACAATTTTAAACACAATTATACATTGAGCTCAATGGAAATTTCTGGTTAAATGCAATAGATTACTTTTTGGATTACTTTTCTAACCACGGGACTGGATCTTGGATTCAGTCCGGGACACTTCCTGTAAACAGGTGAGAAAAAGCGTTTTGGTTATAGTAGTGATTTTTGAGGAATATTACTGTATTTCAAAAGTTGACACTTAGAAACTTTTCTGGGTAAAATTACCAATGTTATCCTAGGGAAGGAAATACAGTTTGCAAGCAAAGTATGTTTACGTTACTTTTGTAATCCAGTGCTGGACTCCTAGGTTCAGCACTGGGACATTACTTAAAACAGGTAAGTAATTACGTTTTTGTAGTTTGTACGATTTTTAAAGAATATTTGTATGATTCAGAAATCGACACTTAGAAACTTTTTCAACAAAAAGCAGGCAATGATATCCTATGAGAGGAATTTCCAGTTACTGGTAAGTACGGTAAAAATTACTTTTCATGGTCGGTACTGGACTAAAAGATGCAGTACTGAGGTCTCTCCTGATAGTAGGTGAGTAATTCGGAATTCGTTACTGTTGTGATTTTTAAGCAATATTTTGGTATTTCAAAAGTGGACACTTAGAAGAAATTTCACAGAAAACCAGTCAATGGATCCCTATGTAAGAAAATTCAATTCGCCGGTAAGTTACTTTTAACGTTACTTTTGTAATCCAGTGCTGGACTCCTAGGTTCAGCCCTGGGACATTTACTTAAAACAGGTAAGTAATTACGTTTTGGTAGTCTGTACGATTTTTAAAGAATATTCTTGTTTTCAAAAGTCGACACTTAGAAACTTTTGGAAGAAAAAGTGTCCATGTTATCCTATGAGGAAAAATGAGTTATCGGTCTCGAGGTAAGTAATCGGTCTTTTGAGTTAGGGTTCTGGGGTTAGACTCAGGGGTCTCCCAGGGTCAGTGATGCACTGTTGTTGCACCCTCAGCGGCACTAGGGCGGCCGGGTGCAGAGTGTTGAGGCCCAATGTTATCCTATGGAGGATAGGGGGACTCCGGTTGGTGGCGGCTGGCAAGCAGGCCACGGGGTTGTGGGAGCAAAGCTCCTAGGGTTAAGCTCAGGGCACGTTGGGGACCAAGTTAGCACCAAAGAGGCACCCTCAGCGGCACTAGGGCGGCCGGGTGCAGAGTGCTGTTTTGAGGTCGGGTGCCCTGTTGATTTCAATGGAAATTTTCGGTTTTGGTTTTCAGCTGCAGGCTCGGTCCAGGAAGACTTCCAGGAGGAACCAACAGCTGGGCAGGTAAGTTGGAGGGCTCGGGGACGTAGGTGCACCTCGGGTTCCTTTCTCCAGGGCGCAGGGCGTCTGGATGCAGGGGTGTCTTTTGAGGTCGGATTTCACCTTACCGGGCCACTCGCGGTTGGGGGTTCTCCGTGCAGAGGCTGCAGGCGACGTCGGGGAGTCCTGGAGGGGTCAACCCACGGTGGACTCGGACTCTGGAGAGCTGGGGGACCTCGCTGGGACCGGTGGGCCACTTGAACTCGGGCTGTAGGCGACGGGTGCAGTGGTGGTTCCAGGCGTCGGGTTTCTTTCTCCTCAGCAGGCTCGGAGTCTTTGTTTGGTGTTTCTTTTGAACAGAGCTGCTGTTCACAGGAGATCCGGTCTTTGTTGAAGGCAGTCAGTCCTCCCTGGGGTTCTGGAGGTCGCTGGCTGCAGGACAAGACTATTTTTGGCGCAGGATCTCTGGAAACTGCAGACGGGCCGGTAGGGCTGGGGCCAAGTCAGTTGTTCTCTGCAGTCTCCTCTGCTGGGCGTCTTCTTTCGTCCTTTTTCTTCTTAGGTTGCGGGAATCTAAGGAAGGAAGGTTCAGGGTGCCCCTAAATACTAGATTTAGGGGCGTTACAGGTAGGTAAAGGGCAGGGACCAATGGGTCCCTGCCCTGAGTGAGTACACCCCTATCCTGCCACTCTCCTGTGGGAGGGGGCAGGAGCCTAGTCCTGATTGGGCAGGGCTCCCCATCTTCAAGATGGCGAGAGCCCGGAGATGTGCTTCACCTCGCCTCCCCCACCTGAGGGGTGGGGTTGGCAGAGGGTGGCACACCCCCTTTCCTCCCTTGGTGTTTCCCTCCAGTCTTTCCACCAGGATGGGGGAGGAACCGGTGGGGACCAGTTGCTGAGTACAGCAAGTGGTCTGGGGAAGCTCACAAGGCGGAATGCCTTTGAAGCTTCCCCCTGCCCATCCTGGGGGAGGGGGCCTAGCACCTCACCCAGGACGTGCATTGTTGCAGGCCCGGGAGAGCGGATGGCTCTCTACCCAGGGGTCCAGCAACATGTCTGCTGTGTGGCAGCCTAGGCAGCCCCTCAGACAAGACGTGGATTGTAGGTTAGGTTCAGGGGGTAACTCTAAGTTGCCCTCTGACGTGCATTTTACAGTAAATCCCACACTGGCATCAGTGTGGGTTTACTGTGCTGAGAGTTTGATACCAAACTTCTCAGTCTTCAGTGCAGCCATCATGGTGCTGTGGAGTACGTGCTGACGACCTCCCAGCACCATATACTCGAGAATGGCAGCCCTGCACTTACAGTGCCCAGGAATGGGCCTGGGTACTGTAGGGGCACAGGGCTCATGCACCTGTGCCCTCACCACTGGCATAGGGCACCCAGCTAGAGGGGTGACTGAGGTATGCCAGGGCAGTGTGTTTGTGGGCATGGCACACAGGGATGTGTGCCATGTCGACTCTCTGTTTTGTTCTGCACCAAGACACTCAGCCTGCAAGGGCAGTGTGTGTGTGTCAGGGTACAGGGCCTCTAAGGGTGGCACAATAAGTGCTGCAGCCCTTAGGGTCTTCTCTGGTCACAGTGCCCTGGGTACCTAGGGTACCATTTACCAGGGAGCTTACCTGTGGCCAGAGATGCCAATTGGGTTTAGGCTGAGTACAGTTTTTAGGGGAAGGAACACAGGCCCTGGGTACCCGATTGGCAGGGATCCAGGGCACACCAAGGAAAAGTGCATCAGTTATCAGGCAAAAAGTGGGGGTTACTGCAACAGAAACCCACTTTCCTACAATCAGCTCTTGGGATAGGGTGTGCATCTGTCTTGGTGA
>CAWUFW010031620.1:0-15222 GCA_963921515.1 Calotriton arnoldi | reverse complement strand
ATTGTGCTTCGTTCAGTTACGTATTGCTGGGGGTGGTGTTTCAGGGTTTGGGGCAGTGCAGTGGTGTTCGAGCAGTAAAGGGGGTCGTGCTGGGGGTGGTGTTTCAGGGTTTAGGGCAGTGCAGTGGTCTTCGGGCAGTGTAGGGGGCGGTGCAGGGGGTGGTGTTTCAGGGTTTAGGGCAGTGCAGTGGTGCTCGGGCAGTGTAGGGGGTGCTGCAGGGGGTGGTGTTTCAGGGTTTAGGGCAGTGCAGTGGTGTTCGGGCAATGTAGGGGGTCATGCAGGGGTGGTGTTTCAGGGTTTAGGGCAGTGCAGTGGTGTTCGGGCAGTGTAGGGGTCGTGCTGGGGCTGGTGTTTCAGGGTTTAGGGCAGTACAGTGGTGTTCGGGCAGTGTAGGGGTCGTGCTGGGGCTGGTGTTTCAGGGTTTAGGGCAGTGCAGTGGTGTTCGGGCAGTGTAGGGGGTTGTGCTGGGGCTGGTGTTTCAGGGTTTAGGGCAGTGCAGTGGTGTTCGGGCAGTGTAGGTGGTCGTGCTGGGGCTGGTGTTTCAGGGTTTAGGGCAGTGCAGTGGTGTTCGGGCAGTGTAGGGGGTCATGCTGGGGCTGGTGTTTCAGGGTTTAGGGCAGTGCAGTGGTGTTCTGGCAGTGTAGGGGGTCTTGCTGGGGCTGGTGTTTCAGAGTCTAGGGCAGTGCAGTGCTGTTCGGGCAGTGTAGGGGTCTTGCTGGGGCTGGTGTTTCAGGGTTTAGGGCAGTGCAGTGGTGTTCGGGCAGTGTAGGGGGTCGTGCTGGGGGTGGTGTTTCAGGGTTTAGGGCAGTGCAGTGGTGTTTGGGCAGTGTAGGGGGTCATGCTGGGGCTAGTGTTTCAGGATTTAGGGCAGAGCAATGGTGTTCAGGCAGTGTAGGGGTTTTGCTGGAGGTGGTGTTTCAGGGTTTAGGGCAGTGCAGTGGTGTTCGGGCAGTGTAGGGGTCGTGCTGGGGGTGGTGTTTCAGGGTTTAGGGCAGTGCAGTGGTGTTCCGGCAGTGTAGGAGGTCGTGCTGGGGGTGGTGTTTCAGGGTTTAGGGCAGTGCAGTGGTGTTCGGGCAGTGTAGGGGGTCGTGCTGGGGGTGGTGTTTCAGGGTTTAGGGCAGTGCAGTGGTGTTCGGGCAGTGTAGGGTGTCGTGCTGAGGGGTGGTGTTTCAGGGTTTAGGGCAGTGCAGTGGTGTTCGGGCAGTGTAGGGGGTCGTGCAGGGGGTGGTGTTTCAGGGTTTAGGGCAGTGCAGTGGTGTTCGGGCAGTGTAGGGGGTCGTGCAGGGGGTGGTGTTTCAGGGTTTAGGGCAGTGCAGTGGTGTTCGGGCAGTGTAGGGGTCGTGCTGGGGCTGGTGTTTCAGGGTTTAGGGCAGTGCAGTGGTGTTCGGGCAGTGTAGGTGGTCGTGCTGGGGCTGGTGTTTCAGGGTTTAGGGCAGTGCAGTGGTGTTCGGGCAGTGTAGGGGTCCTGCTGGGGCTGGTGTTTCAGGGTTTAGGGCAGTGCAGTGGTGTTCGGGCAGTGTAGGGGGTCTTGCTGGGGTTGGTGTTTCAGAGTCTAGGGCAGTGCAGTGGTGTTCGGGCAGTGTAGGGGGTCTTGCTGGGGCTGGTGTTTCAGGGTTTAGGGCAGTGCAGTGGTGTTCGGGCAGTGTAGGGGGTCGTGCTGGGGGTGGTGTTTCAGGGTTTAGGGCAGTGCAGTGGTGTTTGGGCAGTGTAGGGGGTCATGCTGGGGCTAGTGTTTCAGGATTTAGGGCAGAGCAATGGTGTTCAGGCAGTGTAGGGGTTTTGCTGGAGGTGGTGTTTCAGGGTTCAGGGCAGTGCAGTGGTGTTCGGGCAGTGTAGGGGGTCATGCTGGGGGTGGTGTTTCAGGGTTTAGGGCAGTGCAGTGGTGTTCGGGCAGTGTAGGAGGTCGTGCAGGGGGTGGTGTTTCAGGGTTTAGGGCAGTGCAGTGGTGTTCGGGCAGTGTAGGGGGTCATGCTGGGGGTGGTGTTTCAGGGTTTAGGGCAGTGCAGTGGTGTTCGGGCAGTGTAGGGTGTCGTGCTGAGGGGTGGTGTTTCAGGGTTTAGGGCAGTGCAGTGGTGTTCGGGCAGTGTAGGGGGTCTTGCTGGGGCTGGTGTTTCAGGGTTTAGGGCAGTGCAGTGGTGTTCGGGCAGTGTAGGGGGTCGTGCTGGGGGTGGTGTTTCAGGGTTTAGGGCAGTGCAGTGGTGTTCGGGCAGTGTAGGGGGTCATGCTGGGGCTAGTGTTTCAGGATTTAGGGCAGAGCAATGGTGTTCAGGCAGTGTAGGGGGTTTTGCTGGAGGTGGTGTTTCAGGGTTTAGGGCAGTGCAGTGGTGTTCGGGCAGTGTAGGGGTCTTGCTGGGGGTGGTGTTTCAGGGTTTAGGGCAGTGCAGTGGTGTTCGGGCAGTGTAGGGGGTCATGCAGGGGGTGGTGTTTCAGGGTTTAGGGCAGTGCAGTGGTGTTCGGGCAGTGTAGGGGGTCATGCTGGGGGTGGTGTTTCAGGGTTTAGGGCAGTGCAGTGGTGTTCGGGCAGTGTAGGGTGTCGTGCTGAGGGGTGGTGTTTCAGGGTTTAGGGCAGTGCAGTGGTGTTCGGGCAGTGTAGGGGGTCGTGCAGGGGGTGGTGTTTCAGGGTTTAGGGCAGTGCAGTGGTGTTTGGGCAGTGTAGGGGGTCGTGCAGGGGTGGTGTTTCAGGGTTTAGGGCAGTGCAGTGGTGTTCGGCCAGTGTAGGTGGTCTTGCTGGGGGTGGTGTTTCAGGGTTTAGGCAGTGCAGTGGTGTTCGGGCAGTGTAGGGGGTCGTGCTGGGGGTGGTGTTTCAGGGTTTAGGGCAGTGCAGTGGTGTTCGGGCAGTGTAGGGGGTCTTGCTGGGGCTGGTGTTTCAGGGTTTAGGGCAGTGCAGTGGTGTTCGGGCAGTGTAGGGGGTCGTGCTGGGGCTGGTGTTTCAGGGTTTAGGGCAGTGCAGTGGTGTTCGGGCAGTGTAGGGGGTCGTGCTGGGGGTGGTGTTTCAGGGTTTAGGGCAGTGCAGTGGTGTTCGGGCAGTGTAGGGGGTCATGCTGGGGGTGGTGTTTCAGGGTTTAGGGCAGTGCAGTGGTGTTCGGGCAGTGTAGGGGGTCGTGCTGGGGGTGGTGTTTCAGGGTTTAGGGCAGTGCAGTGGTGTTCGGGCAGTGTAGGGGGTCGTGCTGGGGGTGGTGTTTCAGGGTTTAGGGCAGTGCAGTGGTGTTCGGGCAGTGTAGGGGGTCGTGCTGGGTGTGGTGTTTCAGGGTTTAGGGCAGTGCAGTGGTGTTCGGGCAGTGTAGGGGGTCGTGCTGGGGGTGGTGTTTCAGGGTTTAGGGCAGTGCAGTGGTGTTCGGGCAGTGTAGGGGTCGTGCTGGGGCTGGTGTTTCAGGGTTTAGGGCAGTGCAGTGGTGTTCGGGCAGTGTAGGGGGTCTTGCTGGGGGTGGTGTTTCAGGGTTTAGGGCAGTGCAGTGGTGTTCGGGCAGTGTAGGGGGTCTTGCTGGGGGTGGTGTTTCAGGGTTTAGGGCAGTGCAGTGGTGTTCGGGCAGTGTAGGGGGTCTTGCTGGGGGTAGTGTTTCAGGGTTTAGGGCAGTGCAGTGGTGTTCGGGCAGTGTAGGGGGTCGTGCTGGGGATGGTGTTTCAGGGTTTAGGGCAGTGCAGTGGTGTTCGGGCAGTGTAGGGGGTCGTGCTGGGGGTGGTGTTTCAGGGTTTAGGGCAGTGCAGTGGTGTTCGGGCAGTGTAGGGGGTCGTGCAGGGGGTGGTGTTTCAGGGTTTAGGGCAGTGCAGTGGTGTTCGGGCAGTGTAGGGGTCGTGCTGGGGCTGGTGTTTCAGGGTTTAGGGCAGTGCAGTGGTGTTCGGGCAGTGTAGGGGGTCTTGCTGGGGGTGGTGTTTCAGGGTTTAGGGCAGTGCAGTGGTGTTCGGGCAGTGTAGGGGTCTTGCTGGGGGTAGTGTTTCAGGGTTTAGGGCAGTGCAGTGGTGTTCGGGCAGTGTAGGGGGTCTTGCTGGGGGTAGTGTTTCAGGGTTTAGGGCAGTGCAGTGGTGTTCGGGCAGTGTAGGGGTCGTGCTGGGGATGGTGTTTCAGGGTTTAGGGCAGTGCAGTGGTGTTCGGGCAGTGTAGGGAGTCGTGCTGGGGGTGGTGTTTCAGGGTTTAGGGCAGTGCAGTAGTGTTCGGGCAGTGTAGGGAGTCGTGCAGGGGGTGGTGTTTCAGGGTTTAGGGCAGTGCAGTGGTGTTCGGGCAGTGTAGGGGGTCATGCTGGGGGTGGTGTTTCAGGGTTTAGGGCAGTGCAGTGGTGTTCGGGCAGTGTAGGGGGTCGTGCTGGGGTTGGTGTTTCAGGGTTTAGGGCAGTGGTGTTCGGGCAGTGTAGGGGGTCTTGCTGGGGTGATGTTTCAGGGTTTAGGGCAGTGCAGTGGTGTTCGGGCAGTGTAGGAGGTCTTGCTGGGGGTAGTGTTTCAGGGATTAGGGCAGTGCAGTGGTGTTCGGGCAGTGTAGGGGTCATGCTGGGGGTGGTGTTTCAGGGTTTAGGGCAGTGCAGTGGTGTTCGGGCAGTGTAGGGGGTCGTGAAGGGGGTGGTGTTTCAGGGTTTAGGGCAGTGCAGTGGTGTTCGGGCAGTGTAGGGGGTCGTGCTAGGGTATGTGTTTCAGGGTTTAGGGCAGTGCAGTGGTGTTCGGGCAGTGTAGGGGTCGTGCAGGGGCTGGTGTTTCAGGGTTTAGGGCAGTGCAGTGGTGTTCGGGCAGTGTAGGGGGTCGTGCTGGGGGTAGTGTTTTAGGGTTTAGGGTAGTGCAGTGGTGCTTGTGTAGTGTAGGGGTCGTGCTGGGGGTAGTGTTTTATGGTTTAGGGTAGTGCAGTGGTGTTTGTGTAGTGTAGGGGGTCATGTTTTAGGGTAGTGCAGTGGTGTTTGGGTAGTGTAGGGGGTCGTGCTGGGGGTAGTGTTTTAGGATTTAGGTTAGTGCAGTGGTGTTTGGGTAGTGTAGTGGGTCGTGCTGGGGGTAGTGTTTTAGGGTTTAAGGTAGTGCAGTGGTGTTTGTGTAGTGTAGGGGTCGTGCTGGGGGTAGTGTTTTAGGTTTTAGGGTAGTGCAGTGGTGCTTGTGTAGTGTAGGGGGTCGTGCTGGGGGTAGTGTTTTAGGGTTTAGGGTAGTGCAGTGGTGTTTGTGTAGTGTAGGGGGTCATGTTTTAGGGTAGTGCAGTGGTGTTTGGGTAGTGTAGGGGGTCGTGCTGGGGGTAGTGTTTTAGGATTTAGGTTAGTGCAGTGGTGTTGGGGTAGTGTTTTAGGGTTTAGGGTAGTGCAGTGGTGTTTGTGTAGTGTAGGGGTCATGCTGGGGGTAGTGTTTTAGGGTTTAGGATAGTGCAGTGGTGCTTGTGTAGTGTAGGGGGTCGTGCTGGGGTAGTGTTTTAGGGTTTAGGGTAGTGCAGTGGTGTTTTTGTAGTGTAGGGGGTCATGTTTTAAGATGCAACGCTCCAATACCTGACCAGTCTGCACTACATAAAACTGCAAAAAACTAAAAATAAAAAGTGTTTTGCACACTTTTGTCATTGGGCTATATGTGGGCTACATCTGGGTAATATTTGTGCTACATTTGGGCTCTTTTTTCACTGGTGGCCATCTTGGAAGACTTCTTTGTTATGAAGTTTCCTAATTTCCTCATTTACTGCAGTCTCCTCAGTAGGAAATGCTTTCAGTTTTTTACTTTGATTCCATCAAGAAGGCATTCAGATGTGTCACACATTTGCCATAAATTCAGAATGTTATTACTCTAGTTGTTCATTAGATCACTGTAGTAAAGCTACTGCTCACCAAGGAGTTAACTGGAAGTCTACTGCTGGTATTGAAAGTGATTGTTTCAGTCTGCATGTCAGAATTTTCTAATGAAATAGAAGAGGATTTGAGATCTCACTTAAAACATGCACTAAATTTTCTTTTTGCAGCACTAACCATAATTTCTATGGCAAAATGAACCCCCTCATTTTGTTCCTTTTTAAATTAAATGTTTTAAGTGTTACCAGTTTATTCCAATCAAGATGGCTTCAGGTGTGCCATACTTTTGTCATAAGTAAGGCTGTTAGCACTCTAGTTGTTCTTTAGAACACTCTGGGAAGCTGCAGTAGAACACAAAGGCATCAACTGACAGGCTGCTCCTGTTGAAATATAACAGGAAGATATTTGAGATCTCACTTAAAACATGTCCTAATTTTTCTTTCTACAGCACTAACCATAATTTCTATGGCAAAATGAACCCCCTCATTTTGTTCCTTTTTAAATTAAATGTTTTAAGTGTTACCAGTTTATTCCAATCAAGATGGCTTCAGGTGTGCCATACTTTTGTCATAAGTAAGACTGTTAGCGCTCTAGTTGTTCTTTAGAACACTCTGGGAAGCTGCAGTAGAACACAAAGGCATCAACTGACAGGCTGCTCCTGTTGAAATATAACAGGAAGATATTTGAGATCACACTTGAAACATGTCCTAATTTTTCTTTCTACAGCACTAACCATAATTTCTATGACAAAATGAACCCCATCATTTTGTTCCTTTTTAAATTAAATGTTTTAAGTGTTACCAGTTTATTCCAATCAAGATGGCTTCAGGTGTGCCATACTTTTGTCATAAGTAAGGCTGTTAGCACTCTAGTTGTTCTTTAGAACACTCTGGGAAGCTGCAGTAGAACACAAAGGCATCAACTGACAGGCTGCTCCTGTTGAAATATAACAGGAAGATATTTGAGATCACACTTGAAACATGTCCTAATTTTTCTTTCCAGAGCACTAACCATAATTTCTATGACAAGATGAACCCCATCATTTTGTTCCTTTTTAAATTAAATGTTTTAAGTGTTACCAGTTTATTCCAATCAAGATGGCTTCAGGTGTGCCATACTTTTGTCATAAGTAAGGCTGTTAGCACTCTAGTTGTTCTTTAGAACACTCTGGGAAGCTGCAGTAGAACACAAAGGAATCAACTGACAGTCTCTGCCCTTGTTGGATGTACATGTTTTACTGAGAATGTCAGACTTCATTCTCACATGACTGAGAAAGATAATGTGAATTTACAGAAAATATGCTCTCATTTTAGCTTCTGGGGCACCTTCCAAAACTGTATGGGACAAGCATGTGAAAATAGTTTTCTCTCAAACATGATTCATGATATCCCAGCAGAAGGTTTTTCACAGGGTAAAATCACCTTAGAACACACCACAATTCCTGAAATTAGTATGGTACCATCAACAAATGAATTCTAATGTAACTAAAGTCTGTTATCACCCTTTATAGTTCTCCTTTTGGTAACCCTCAAAATCTTCGATTCACTACAATGCATTTCAATGGTACTATCATTTATATTGGTCCCAAGATGGCTGCCAGCAATTCCAGGATGAAGTGCTGACAGCCAATCAGATCTCACGATGACATGTGTGGTTAGGCTCCGCCCAGATATATATGTGTTTTTACTTTTGATTTTCTCAGCAACTACTGAACGGATTTACACCATTTAACAAAAGGGTTCTTTTGAACCAAGAACTACCTCTTTGCCAAATTTGGTGTAATTCCGTTCAGCAGTTCGGGCTGTAGCCTTGCATAAAGTTTCCTATGGGAAATTGATTTTTGACTCTTATTTTTAATTTCTCCGCAACTACTGAACGGATTTACACCATTTAACAAAAGGGTTCTTTCTGAACCAAGAACTACCTCTTTGCCAAATTTGGTGTAATTCCGTTCAGCAGTTCGGGCTGTAGCCGTGTCTAAAGTTTCCTATGGGAAAATGAATGGGAAAACACGTTTTGGGACCCCCTTTTTCTCGGCCCCGCTTGACGAATCACCCTGAGACTTTCAGGGTAGGAGCGGACCGGAGCGGGCCATAAAGTTTGAAAATTTCGCGAAGATTCGTCAACCGACGCAAGAGTTATTTCAAATAGAATGTCGCGGATTTCCTATGGAAAATAGGTCCTAACTATAACTATCTACTGGCGACCGCCAGTAGATAGTTATAGTTAGGACCTATTTTCCATAGGAAATCCGCGACATTCTATTTGAAATAACTCTTGCGTCGGTTGATGAATCTTCGTGAAATTTTCAAACTTTATGGCCCGCTCCGGTCCGCTCCTACCCTGAAAGTCTCAGGGTGATTCGTCAAGCGGGGGCCGAGAAAAAGGGGGTCCCAAAACGTGTTTTCCCCATTCATTTTCCCATAGGAAACTTTAGACACTGCTACAGCTCGAACTGCTGAACGGAATTACACCAAATTTGGCAAAGAGGTAGTTCTTGGTTCAGAAAGAACCCTTTTTGTTAAATGGTGTAAATCTGTTCAGTAGTTGCGGAGAAATTAAAAAATAAGAGTCAAAAATCAATTTCCCATAGGAAACTTTAGACACGGCTACAGCTCGAACTGCTGAACGGAATTACACCAAATTTGGCAAAGAGGTAGTTCTTGGTTCAGAAAGAACCCTTTTGTTAAATGGTGTAAATCCGTTCAGTAGTTGCTGAGAAAATCAAAAGTAAAAGTACATATATATCTATGGCCGCGTCGGATTCGCGCACCCTCCCGATCACGAGCTGTCTGCTAATTGGCTGTCAACACTCCAAACCAGGAAGTGTTGGCAGCCATCTTGTTCCTCGGTAGAACCGAGGAACAAGAAAGCAGTAAAAAAAGTGTGCAAAACGCACAAAGGGGGCAGGGTAGAAACACCCTGACCCCTAGGTCTGCTCAGGGGTCCCACAAGGACCCCTGGGCAAAAAGCATTTTTTTTTAAATCGGCAGGATGCTCTCAGGGTGCGCGGATCCTGCCGATAAAAGAAATCGAAGCGCGGTCTCCCGCGCTTCGATAGCTAATTTGCCCCCGGGTGGGCCAAGTCCCGGGGGCATGCTGGGGGGTGTTTATTTTATGTATGGGGGGCCTCTAAGGGCCTCCAAGCCCCGGGGACCACCACCCCCGGGGCTTTATCATAAATGGTGCGGGAGGGCTCTGAGCCCTCCCGCAGCCCCGGGGACCGCCACCTCCCGGGGCTTTTTTTTTTTTTTTAAACCTGTGTGGGGGGCTCCAGCCCCCACACGCCCGGGGACCACCACCTCCCCGGGGCACTAAGAAAATTGAAAATGGGGGTCCGTTTTGGACCCCCAAGCCCCGGGGACCACCACCTCCCGGGGCTTTCAAAATGTAGGGAGGGGGCCGCGCGGCCCCTCCTGGAGCCCTTGATGGCCCTGGGGACCGCCACCCCCAGGGCCGGCTCCTGCAGTGTCCCGGGGTGCCTACCCCCGGGACACTGCTGTTTGCTATGACAGGACGGGAGCCTCGCGGCTCCCGCCCTGTCATAGCAAACTTGGTTTGCATTTTGAAAGAGAGAGCAGGAAACCTGCTCTCTCTTTCAAAATGCAAACCAATTGCTTTTCCACATGGGGAGCAGCATCTTAGCTGCTCCCCATGTGGAAAGCAATGCCGGCTCCCATAGGACGCGGGAGCCGGCGGGACTGTGGGGGATTGGGGACCCCCACAGTCCCCAACCAGAGGCCAGGCCCCGGGGATGGGGTCCCCGGGGCCATAAGTGGCCCGGGAGGGGGCCACGCAGCCCCCTCCCCAAATAAAAAATAAATAAATAAATAAAAAAAATAGGGGCAAGGCCGGCCCCGGGGATGGGGTCCCCGGGGCCTTAAATGGCCTGAGGAGGGGGCCACGCAACCCCCTCCATACTTTTTATTTAAAAACAGGGCATGCCCCGGGGATGGGGTCCCCGGGGCCAATAGAGGCCCAGGGAAGGGGGCCACGCGGCCCCTTCCCGTTTTTTTTTTTTTTTAAATAAAACAAAAAAAATGCTCAGGCCCCGGGGGATGGGGTCCCCGGGGCCAAAAGTGGCTGAGGGAAGGGGGGCCACGCAGCCCCCCTCCCATAAAAAAAACAAAACAAAAAAACGGCATTGTGCCGGAGGCCCCGCCCTCCCTGCAGTACTCTGCAAACGCGCCCCCTGGCGCGTTTTAAGAAGGGGAAGTAATTCCCTTGAATACTGGGGTCCCTGGGGGCCAACTAGCCCACCAGGAACCTCCAGTATGCGCCAGGGGCTGCCTTGCAGAGAGGTGTACAGAGGCCACGCCCCTTTTACACCTCTCTGCAACGCAGCTCTGTGGCGCTTAATGGAGGTAGCTGGTGGGCTAGTTGCACCCCAGGGACCCTCAGGATTCAAGGGGAGTTAATCCCCCGACTTAAAACGCGCCACGGGCGCGTTTGCACAGTGGTGAAGGGAGGGCGGGGCCTGAGGTGACATGTGTGCAAACAGGCCCCGTGGCGCGTTTTAAGATGGGGAATTAAATCCCCTTCAATCCTGAGGGTCCCTGGGGGCCAACTAGCCCAACAGGTACATCCAGAAAGCGCCACAGAGCTGCGTTGCAGAGAGGTGTAAAAGGGGTGTGGCCTCTCTACACGTCTCTGCAACGCAGCCCCTGGCGCATACTGGAGGTTCCTGGTGGGCTAGTTGGCCCCTAGGGACCCTCATGATTCAAGGGGACTTAATCCCCCAACTTAAAATGTGCCACGGGGCACGTTTGCACAGATGTCACCTCAGGCCCCGCCCCTCCCTTCACCATTGTGCAAATATTCCTCTAAAATCTGCCGAACTACGAATTCTGATTTACTCACCTGTTATCAGGAGAGACCTCAGTGCTGCATCTTTCAGCCCAGTACTAATCCTGAAAAGTAATTTTAACCGTACTTACCAGTAACTTGAATTCCCTTCCATAGGATATCATTGCCTGCTTTTTGCTGAAAAAGTTTCTAAGTGTTGTTTTTTGAAACATACAAATATTCCTCTAAAATCAGCCGAAATACGAATTCCGATTTACTCACCTGTTATCAGGAGAGACCTCAGTGCTGTATCTTTCAGCCCAGTACTGGTCCTGAAAAGTAATTTTAACCGTACTTACCAGTAACTTGAATTTCCTTCCATAGGCTAACATTGACTGGTTTCACTTGGAAATTCTTCTAAGTGTGGAGTTTTGGAACTTTAAAATATTCCTCTAAAATCAGCCGAAATACGAATTCCGATTTACTCACCTGTTATCAGGAGAGACCTCAGTGCTGCATCTTTCAGCCCAGTACTGATCCTCAAAAGTAATTTTAACCGTACTTACCAGTAACTTGAATTTCCTTCCATAGGATATCATTGCCTACTTTTTGCTGAAAAAGTTTCTAAGTGTTGATTTTTGAAACATACAAATATTCCTCTAAAATCAGCCGAAATACGAATTCCGATTTACTCACCTGTTATCAGGAGAGACCTCAGTGCTGTATCTTTCAGCCCAGTACTGGTCCTGAAAAGTAATTTTAACCGTACTTACCAGTAACTTGAATTTCCTTCCATAGGCTAACATTGACTGGTTTCACTTGGAAATTCTTCTAAGTGTAGAGTTTTGGAACTTTAAAATATTCCTCTAAAATCAGCCGAAATACGAATTCCGATTTACTCACCTGTTATCAGGAGAGACCTCAGTGCTGCATCTTTTAGCCCAGCACTGACCCTGAAAAGTAATTTTAACCGTACTTACCAGTAACTTATATATTCTTCCATAGGAATCCATTGTCTGGTTTTCAGCAGAAAAGTTTCAAAGTGTCGATTTTCACAAACTACAAATATTCCTTAAAAATCGCCTGTATGACTTAAACGCATTCTTTCAACTGTTTACAGGAGATGCACCAGTGCTGGATCCAGGATCCAACACTGAGTAAGAAAAAGTAACGATAACAGTTTTTACCTGCTAAGTGAATTTCCTTCCATAGGATAACATTGGTGATTCTATGAGAAAAAGTTTCAAAGTGTCAACTTTTAAAATACAATAATATTCCTTAAAAATCACTACTGTAACCAAAACGCTTTTACTCAACTGTTTACAGGAGATGTCCCAGGACTGAATCTAGGATCCAGTCCTGTGGTTAGAAAAGTAATCCATAAAGTAACTAATTGCATTTAACTAGAAATTCACATTGAGCTGAATGTTGCATTGTGTTTGAAAATGTGTTGCCCATTGCAACAACTGTAACTACTGTACTTAAAAGTCTATTGCCTATGTGCAAAGTATTTAAACTAAAGTAATTCATTCTGAGAAAGTATTTTTTGTAATGTATAATGTAATTACAATGTAATTTAAAAAATAAAATATGTAAAAAAAATTGTTTCTAAAAATGTAGTAAATCAGTATAAAAAAATAAATATAACAATTAATACATTTAAAAATTGTCATTTACAAAACCTTTGAAATTCACTGAAAAAACCGTAGGTTTCAGACATGTTATAGTTAGGAATTAGCATTTAAAAAACCATTGAAATTCACTGAAAAACCATAGGTTTCAGACACGTTATAGTTAGAAATTAGCATTTAAAAAACCTTTGAAATTCACTGAAAAACCATAGGTTCCAGGCACGTTATAGTTAGAAATTAGCATTTAAAAACCATAGAAATTCACTGAAAAAAACCATAGGTTTCAGGAACGTTATAGTTAGTTGGACATTTCACTCGTACAAAACCATAGAAATTCCGGCGTTATAGTTCATTCAGCTAACTATAACTCGCGCCCCCGTAATGCACTGCTGATGACGTCACATATTACATCACTCATGACATGGTCAGTGACATCACTGATGACATCACTGATGACATCTCAAATGACATCACTGATGACATCACTGATGACATCATCCAGTGACTGTCTGTTTCTGTAAAGTTTAATTTTGTTTTATATATATGCCAAGCTGTATTGAAGAATGATTGGGTGTATAAGTGTCTGTATGGAGGATTTAGTAGGTACGTGACTGACTGTATAAGTGAGTGATTAAATGTGTCTTACTGAATGCATGGGTTAGTGACTAAACTGTGTGAAAGTCTGTATCAGTCTGTCTGTTGTTGTGTAAGCTGCTGCATTGGCTGATGAGTAGCTGCATGAGTGTCTATATGGGTTATTGATTGTTTGCCTGAGTATTTGTATGGCTGCCTGAGTGTGTGTGTGGGTGGGTGGGAGGTGTGTGACTCTGTGCATAGATGTGTGAGTGGTTGATTCACTGGGTGTATGGGTTCAAGAGTGCATGTGGAAACAGCTGTATGGGTGGGTGAGTGTGTATGGGTGTGCTGGTGAGTGAATGGATGTCTCAGTGGTACATGTGCAAGTAACTACATATGTAAAAGGCAGTATATGTGAGTGATGGTGTATATAAATAACTATATGTGAGAGTCAGTAATTGTGAGAGTGGCTGCTTGGATGAGTGTGTATTTGTATCAGTGATTCTATAAGAGAGTAATTATGTGTTAGTATCTGTATGAATAAGTGAGGTGGTGTCTGTATAACTGTATAGGTGAGTAAATGGAAGTATGATTGATTCTTTGCATGACTGACTAGGTGTGTGAGTAACTCTGGATATGTGGCAGTGTGTGAGTGTCTGTATAGGTGTATGAGTGCATATGATAGTGTTGTATTGATGAGTGACTGCATGTATGAGTGACTGTATGGGTGAATGAGTGGATGTGTTTGAAGACCTAGGAATCGGTCAGTGCGTATTTAGTAACTGGTATTGATGTGTCTATTTTTTCAAAAATGGTAGTCTGTATTTTAGAGTGGGTGTATCAAAGGTTATATTCAGGTGTGAGGAGGTGCATCAGATTTTCACGTGGATGATGTCATCAGTGATGTCATCAGTGATGTCATTTGAGATGTCATCAATGATGTCATCAGTGATGTAACTGACCATGTCATGAATGATGTAATATGTGACGTCATCAGCAGTGCATTGCGGGGGCGCGAGCTATAGTTAGCTGAACTAACTATAACGCCGGAATTTCTATGGTTTTGTACGAGTGAAATGTCCAACTAACTATAACGTTCCTGAAACCTATGGTTTTTTCAGTGAATTTCTATGGTTTTTTAAATGCTAATTTCTAACTATAACGTGCCTGGAACCTATGGTTTTTTCAGTGAATTTCTATGGTATTTTAAATGCTAATTTCTAAATATAACGTGCCTGAAACCTATGGTTTTTTCAGTGAATTTCAAAGGTTTTTTGAATGAAAATTTGTAAGTCTAATGTACCTCAATCCTGTTTTTTTATTTTCTATATATATATACATATATATATATTTAAAAAAAATTGTGAGTAATTTTTAGTTAGGAAAACTATATTCATTCTTTTTTTTTTTTTTTTATATTATACAGAAGTCACGCACCCTTCGCGCACCGCACCCTACACGATGGCTGCGCGCATTCCGGTAGCCATTTTGAAAAGTCGCTGGGGTCGCGACTTCGGCGTAATTTGTAAAGTATGAAATATCTTTAAATTAATTATAAATAAAAGTTTTCCTTTAAGTGTTTGTCTAAATTTATTAATAAAAGTATTTTTAAAGTATTATTTTCAATATAATTTCGACGAAAAATTATTCGATTATTATTGGATTCAGACGTTAGGAGGGATGGACATTTTGCTCGATCTGTTTTGCAAGCATTTTTGGTCTAGTCAGGTGGACACCCTCCTCCGGGTGAGGTACGGCTTGGGGATTCTATTCAAAAGGTGAGGAATCCACAGGCAGAAGTATCCATCAGAAGAACAAGTTACTTACCTTCAGTAACGCTTTTTCTGGTGGATACAGTATCTGCCTGTGGATTCCTCACTGTCCCACCCGCCTCCCCGTTGTCCACCTGTTTCTACCAAAAAGATGCTTTTACTGTTTGGCATGAATGTTTTTAATATGTCTTAATCATGCTTATGTTTTAATAGTGAGAAATGCTTGATCTGTTGCTATTTCTTTATGCCTTTATTGGTTATGCATTTGTATATTATCTACTGGCGGTCGCCAGTAGATAGTTATAGTTAGGACCTATATTCCATAGGAAATCCGCGACATTCTATTTGAAATAACTCTTGCGCCGGTTGACGAATCTTCGCGAAAGCTTCCAACTTGTTGGGGCGCTCCGCTCCTACCCTGAAAGTCTCGGGTTGATTTGTCAAGCGGGGGCCGAGAAAAAAGGGGGGTCCCAAAACACGTTTTCCCCATTCATTTTTCCATAGGATCCTTTCATCGCAGCTACAGCCCGAACTGCTGAACGGAATTACACCAAATTTGGCAAAGAGGTAGCCCTTGGTTCAGTGTCGTGCCTTTTGCTTAAATGGTGTAAATCCGTTCAGTAGTTCCTGAGAAAATCAAAAGTAAAGTCACATATATATCTATGGCCGAGTAGGGTCCGCGTATCCTGAGCGCACCCTGCGCGCACCGTCCCGATCACGAGC